>MU223751.1:2821006-2845813 GCA_018584345.1 Thuja plicata
CATGCAAACTCCTCCACTCATCTCTACTTAAGAGATGGTTCTCACACACTTCTTAGGGTTCTCATAGGGGTTCTAAGTTGGATTTATTCTCTCTTCTCTTATTCTCATTCTTGCAATATTGTAATGATCTTATTTCTCTCATTCTTTAGGTTTTGAGCCATATTCATATTATTCACAAGGGGTTTTTTTTCTTGTTTTTTCCCCTTTTAAAATCCTTGAGTTCTTGTCTTGGTTCTTGGAGAGTTTTGGTGAACTTGTGGTTGATCTATTGAAGAAATCTATCTCTCTCTTTCTCTTTGCATTTGGTAAAAATCTTCCTTTTGCACATTCTATTGGATTATTTCCTTATCTTTTTCCATTTTCTTTTATGTTTCTAACAGTTTCCCTTGTTCAACCCCCCATTTTGGTGAATGTCACATCCACAGATAGCCAATATGAAAAATATAAATGTGTCTAGTGCTAGTGAGACTAGACTATGTCTTAATTTATTTGAGATAAAATGCACAGATATAATGTAAAGATCTACCCTAATGTGATAGAGAAAACCCTCTATGAAAATGCAATCAATGTGTGATTTAAAGCATGTAAAAAGTATAGATCTAAAGCACAAATGTGTAGATATGAAAATAAGAAGAAATCATACTCAAATCTAAATAGGAAGGATACAAGCCAATCAATAGTTGGTGATCTCCTAGTCATCATCATTATCCTTTTGTAGGTCCAATATGTTTGAAAAATGGTTTTGAATTCTTGAAGAAGATTGATGTAGCCTTGATTTTCAAGTGATCGCTTCATGGGATGTCTTCAAATTGGGGCTCCAACTTTTCAATTGATTTCATTTTCTCAAAATGAAATGTGAGGCTTACTTTTATTTGAAATTGAGAGATAGAATCGAGAGGGCATATTGTAGATCTCAATCCAAAATCAATTCACCAAGAAAAGGACCCAATTAAAATTTGGGACATGACCTATACCATATTTTTTAATCCCAAACTAAAATTTTGGGTCCCAAGCACTTAGTAGATGCAAAAATAGATCTAACAGTCAGTTTGGAGGTTGGGATAGAACATCAAAGCCACAAATGATGGCATAGGGGCTAGGAGTTGAAATGAATTATTTTATTAGAGAAAAAATAGAGGAACACACTTAGCAATAATGGATTACCTTGATTTTAAATAGTATTTAAGGGATAGAGGACCTGTATTTGAATTTAGGTGTTCATTAAGTGAAATTATGAAATCCTATCATGTGATCTATAATGAGACCACATTGAGGTAAGTGTTAATCAATCATGAAATTGTACACCACTTAGGTGCTTTCAATTTATAATAGTATATTTAAACCCCCAATTTATCCATATATGACACTATGTGCATATGCAAGCTAAAGTATGAGAAATCAGTAAATAAAAAAAATGATATCATAAAGCCCCCAACGTGAAATTCTTGCAACAAAATGTTAGGAACCACATTATACAAAACAACATGTCAGTTTAAAACCAAAATTGACCTAGGGATTACTAAGAGAATGATGAAATTCATGGGTAGCAATATGCCCCCATGTTTTGGCTTTCTATTTAGGAAGGTGAAACATAGATAATGTATACCGCAAAAAATTATAAATACAAAGTTGATGACAAATTCTATCACTAGGGTTCAGGATGAACTCAAAATATCCCATAGAGCATTTGGAAAGTTGGAGAACTGAATCACTATCCTAGTGCAACAAATAGTGTGAAAATCAAAGTTTTATAGCTTGAGATATGAATGATTAAGCGAATAAGAACATTAAATGACATAGATAAAACTTTAAAAAAAAAAGTGAAAAGGCAAATGGAAAACTTACCACTTAACTAGTAGTTACCTTTACCATTTAGAGTGTCATTTTCATTCTTTGTCTTTTTGTGCATATGAAGAGGAGAGAAGATACTGAGAAAAGTCTCAAACACATCCACATGGATCAAGGTCCTTAGAAGCATAGTGGAGGATACTACACTATTGGATGAGTTATGTCATCATACCACTAATTTTCACTATTCAAATTGCATTTTGAATTTTTCACCATACCATACTATAGGTTAATATTCACCCTAATACTTCCGAGTCAGTATGTACCTTGGGAGGCGACATTTACCCTTAGAGGAATCATCTAGCCTCTAGGATGACATGTACCCCTGGAGGAAACTTCTACCCTCTAGAGTGACTTATACCCTAGGAGGTGACCTGTACCCTCCCAGGTGATCTGTACATAGGGATTATATTTTTTATTTTTGATGTAGAAATAGTATGATGTATAAATTATTTACTAATATCAATCTATTTTCATGTGAATGTAGGAGTTTCCAATTATGAGAGATCATATTGGAGTGAAAGTGATGCCCTATCTCTAGATCTAGATGTGATCACTGAATGTGGAGGATCTAGCACTAGTCAAAGATGTGGGTATATACTAGGCCTTCTGAATTCCATCTACGAGGTTCCATAGTATGATGTTGATGACACTGATGGAATAATGGGATGATGATGCATCAACATTTCATCTTCCTTCTAGGGAGATGACTATGATCTTAGAGGATGTATACCACATCCTAAGATTATATGTTCAAGGGAGGATAGTCAACTTGGAAACCACTTGATTAGATGTGGAGGAGAGATGTATTGTCTTGTCTTGGGGGAGGTGTATTCATGCTCACTTATACAATTATTTAGGTAGATATGTTCATTATTAGTTTAAGATACTCATGACATGCACACTATTACAAGTATGGGTATTCAATTATATCACGTCTATACAACCCATTGGATGTCTCATTAAGACATGCTTGAAGGACCCACACACATTTTCTTATCTATTGAGCAATTTATGGGGAGATAAAATGTGTTGGAGAATTTTAATCGATCAGTAGTAGTCAACCGATATCATATGGAGATCATATTGGTTGTTGATGATATGGATTGACACATGTTGACATATGAGATGTATACAAAGAGACATATGGCTTAAGGGATGACATAATTACATTGTAGTGCCATTTTATTAGGATAGAGTGAGGAGACAATTCAATTTTTTTTAGGGTGCACCATGAGCATCACTTATTTATGCACAAGAAAAATCATACAGACCAAGGAACATGGCCCAACTAAGACATACTCTAGATGTGATAGAGGACATAAACTCCATAATAGAGGAGGGATGATATATCACAACCCTTAATGATGTAGAGGATGTTGGGACACTCTAAGAGTATATAAGGTATGTGGGATGCCATGGAGTTAGGATCATCTTTTTATGGACTACCCTATGGGAAATACGAGGCCATAGCCAAAGCCAAGATATTTGGTAGCTAGAGATGAGGAGAGAGAGTAGGTTGATGAAGATGAGAAACATGGAGTTGATTCTGAGGAGGAACCTATGGGAAGTGATCAGGGTGGAGCCAAGGAAGAGGTGAGATAGATATCACTCCTTTCAGAATATGGCCACAAATACCCTCGTTAGAGAATCCACCCTAGGGGGTTCCAGATACAAGAGAAAGGAGAGGTTATTGTGCCTATACCCCCAAAATCATCTTCTAGTACAACTCCACAAGATCTAGCTACTATCAATCCTGGGTACGAGGAGGGAGATTTAGGTATGGAAATTGATTTAAGTACATTGGTATGTATGCATTGTATGATATATATGCTATGTATATAGTTAATATTTTGAAGTTGGAAATCAAGGGTGGCATAACTTTGTGAGTCACGTAGTCAGGGATATGGCCCTATCAACAAAGATTCCATCATCATCGCAGGACACTTATGGAACACAACAAGATCTAGAGAAGCATAAGGACATATTAATACCCATCAGACTAGAGCTGGATATAGGAAAGGAGGAACAAGAATGAATCCAACACATAGTAGATAGGATGGAGTGAGAGCTAGTGGAGGCTAGACATGAGCTCAAGTTGACTAGGAAAGAACCACAGGAGCTGAAATGTGTCATTTGAGGATATGAGATGTAGAGATCATTGAGAATCTAGTCACATTTTATGACATCTCATAGGCATTCCTCTATTCCATGATCTTCATCTTGTCGCAGGCCAAAGGACTCATGGCATCATCATCCTATGGATGAGGGTCGATGAGATATATATGTATTTCATTTTGATATGGAACACATTGTGAACATTGATGACTTATGTTATTGTATTATTTTTGATAAAGGGTTCTCCCCTTGTTCAACCAAACACACACAACAGAATAGGAAAATAAATAGAAAATTTTAAGAATAAAACAATGGAAAGAACAAAAAAAATTGCTTTCTATTATCTTCAATGAAATAAAATTATAATATTTAGAAAAGTAACATGCTACAACCACATGGAAATTTTTATTACAATAATTTGCAAGACAGAGAAACAATCTACACTTCTTGAACTAAGCCCTAAAACCCCCCTTCATCCCTATATAAGTAGCACAATTAACTATCTTAGAATATTATAGAAAGTGAAATTCCCCATTTTTGCGCCCAATGGTTCAATTTACCACCTTAAGTAATTTTTCTCTCTCTTCCTTTTGTATTGAAACTTGAGTCTTGATGGCATGACTTCCAGAAGCTATAACTTGTAAACTGTTGACCTGATTGTCTATTATAACCACATTTTAGAAATGAATTTAAGTGATCTAAAAATAGGATAGTGAAGCGCCATCCTAAGAAAAGTTTGACCCTCTTTCAGAGACTCAAAGGCCTTCAAAATTGAGTTCAAAGGTTTTGTAACACCCCACCAAAATAGAAAATTTAATATCTTCAAAACTAGACTTGATCTTGCCATGAAACTTTACTAGCATGCTTATATATCCAAAATGAACCTCCAGGGAATTAATTCAGACACTCCATGCTCAAATGAAAGGCTTAATAAAAATAGTAAACTTTCAAAAATAGTAACCCTTCTCAAAGATATCCCATATTGAAAAACTAGACAATATTTTTGGGTGACGCAAGATTTCTCTTACACCCTAGATGCTCCTGCATCAATTTTGCTCATATTTATGATGTTTAGATTTTTTACATGCTTGTAGTTACTTAAATGCCATAAATATTATCTTATGATTACAATAATGTAAACATGGTGATGAGTGTATACATCTAATTTTAAGCTCATTATGATTGATTTAAGAACCAATGCTATAATGATTAAAATGATATACATGTGATTTAATTAACACAATGTTTAGTTAAATGCAACTAATGATGATGTAATATACCCATGTAGATAAATGATCATGCATTCAAATATTAACTAAACACAAATTTATCAAACATGGAACATTTAAATAATTAAGAAGTTCATGCTAATATGTTTCAGTAATATCTTAATTGAAAAAAAAGGCATCACACAAATGAATCCAAGATAATGAATTTAATTTTTTTCATGAAAAAAGAAATATATGAAATAGAAAATCTCCTATCTAACTTAAATTCTTTAATGGAGAAATATTAACATACAAATTAACCTAGAAATAAAAAATAAGGAGAGAGAGAGAGAGAGAGAGAGAGAGAGAGAGAGAGAGAGAGAGAGAGAGAGAGAGAACACATATAAATNAAAAAAAAAAAAAAAAAGGAGAGAGAGAGAGAGAGAGAGAGAGAGAGAGAGAGAGAGAGAGAGAGAGAGAGAGAGTACTCATATAAATGCATAGCATTTATAGGTTCTTTAAGAGGTGAACCATCCATATCTTCTACCATATATACACTAGAAAAATAAACTTCAGTAATAATGAATGTAGGAAGCCAATTAAGGGTAAATTTTCCTTTTTCATCATGTAGGGCATTTACATTGCATTGATTTTTGTAAAGAACTAAGTCTCCTACTGAAAAGGCTTGTTCAAAAAATTCATTATATCACCTTTGTATAGATTTGTGATATACTTGAATGTGTTTGAGATAATTAATACGTTGTTCGTCAAGCATTTAAAGTTGTTGAAGGCATTTTTCTCTATAAGTATCATCATCAATGAGGCCCTTTAGGGAATTCCTTAGTGGGGAAATTTCCAACTCAAAAGGCATAATCACATCCACACCATAAACCAAGTTATAAGGAGTTGTTCTTATAGCCATACAAATACTTATTTTGTAAGCCCATAAATCATAGGCTAACTAAGTATGCCAATCCTTACCATGTTTATTTATAGTTTTCTAAAGGATTTTCTCAATTACCATATTAGATGCTTTAGATTGTCCATTAGATTGAGGGTAGTAAGGAGTAGAGAAACATTGTTTAATATGGTATTTGTCAATAAAATTCATTGTGTCCTTATTTTTGAAAGAAGTACCATTATCGGACAATATAGTTGAAGGAAAAAAAAGAAAGATATAATGTTATCATAGATAAAGTTACATATAGTGCTAGCTATAGTAGAACAAAGAGGAACAACTTTTACCCATTTAGTAAAATAATCAGTAGTAACAATTGTGTAAATATTCCCTCGTGAAAAAGGAGGATATATCTTTCCAATAAGATCCAAGCCTCATAGATTAAAGGTTCATGAAGCTACCTCATAGTGGAGTTCATGAGTAAGAGCATGAATCAAATTATTATGTTGTTGACACTGGTGACATCTTTTCATAAAAGGGAGATAATCTTGTTCCATAGTTTTCCAATAATATCTCATACAAAGTAACTTGTTAACTGGATATTTTCCACCAAAATGCCCCCCACAAGAACCTAAATGAGTCTCTTCAAGGGCCACGAGTATCTCAAATTTTTAAGTCATCGTAAAAGAAGACCATTATAAGATCGTCTATAGAGGACACTTGATAAGATGATATATTGAGTAGAAAGTTGTTTAATTCAATCTCAAGTATTTCTTGTAGCTGATCTAGGGAAAGTACCATCTTGTAAATAATAAGAGATGTAAGCATACCATTGATCTGAATCAAGATTAAAGCAACAAGCAATCTGACTAGAGCTTTCAGAAATAACAGGATCTACAAGGTAATGTATAGTAAATTGATAACTCTCAACATGATAATCAAATGAAATAAGAGAAGAATCCCTTGCCATCACATCAACATGTCTATTATCTTTCTGAGGTAGAGAGATAATATAATAAGAACTAAATTTATTTAGCAAGGCTAAGGCAAGGTCACAATATTGAGATAATTTAGAGTTCTTAGTTTGATAAGTAAAATTAATTTATTTCACAACTAATTGCGAGTCTCCAAAGATACAAATATGTGTAGACACTTAAAAATGGTGTATTTCTCTAACGCGATGATATTACTAATATTCCTCTTTAATTAATTTAATAATCTTTATTATTTAATAAATTGTGTGTTTCTAACATATTCTAAGATCAAAATCATAATTTCTCTAGAAATTTCTATATTAAGTGACTTTAATTAATTACTTAATATTTCATCAAATATTCACCTACAAAGTAATAAAATAATTAATCATTATTTAATTATTCCCTACCTTATTGAAATTGATGAAATAGCTATATTATTTAATTAATATTCCTTCTTTCTTCTTATTATTATTATATTTATGTAATAATTAATATAATTTCCTTCTCATAATTAAATAAATAATATTTATTTAATTAACTAGTTGTTCCTCTTATAAATAAATAAAGATTATGTAATACCTCTCTAACCCTAATGTGCCTTTTGTAATGTTGAAGGTATCTTAGTACTTATTTTGTTGACATTTATATGTTTGAGGTGCTTGTTTAACTCATTCTATTCTAATCTAGTTTGATAATGATGTACTTATCAATGCTTTTATCCCTTTGGTATGTGGCCACCATTTGATGGTGATGATATTTTAGGATCTTATGTGTTAGGATGGATACCTGACAAACATATGTGATTTCTATGCAAGTGATTCTGTGTATCAATGATTTTGATTTCTAGGTCTTCCTAATGATTAGGTCCTTGTATGTGATGATTCTCTATGGTTAGACATATTTGTTCATGCTTATTGTTATATCATAATTATGTACTCATGATATGATTATCTCTTTGGAAATTTGATTTGATTATGTGACTAATGTTACTCTATATGAGTTTAAAGGTTTTCATTAGTATTCAAGTATGCAAATTGCCAGTCGGTAACATAGTCAACAAATAGACTAGTTGGTATTAATCACCAAGCAGCATAGTTAACCAAGTGCAGAGTTAACAGAGTACAGTGATCACTGAGCAATAGACTTACTGAGAAATAGTATACATCGAGCACCGAGCTACATCAAGAGATAGTATTTACCGAGTAAACCAGAAGTTACATAAAAGTTTGAAATGGCACATCAATCTAGGTAACATATTTTTTCCTAGATGGATAACAGTTTACAATGATCAAGGAGAAAATTAATTACGCATGCACTCATTAATTGTTTATATCTCCTATGTATAGATGATCAAGGTAGATTTTGTACATCGTTGATCTTAGGTTTCCTAAGATATTGTAAAACCCTAATTAGGTCAAGAGGTTTGATATATGTAAGGATAAGATGTCATTTGGTAATGTATGATGATTGTATTATGATCAAGTAGTCGCCACACTAAGGACATTAGGAGATCAGACAAGGGTCTTAGAACAAGGACTATGTTGAAGAATTCAAGTTTACAGAACAGAGACAAGGCTACCGAGTAGTACAGAAGGTATTATCAGTCACAACAAGGTGATAAGTTTATTGTACTTAAATGATCTATTATCCACAATATTGAGATTGTATATGTTCAGATCATAAATTTTGTTACTCTCTAACAATCGTAGCAAACCCTAAATATCCTAACAGAGTAGACTTAACCATCTTTGATTAAATATCTTAACAGAGTGCACACATACATTATGTTGCAAAATCCTCACACGAGGTAGATCTAATCGATCTTATTGTTACTCCTAACAGGTTAAGGTCACCAGAAGTGATCAATCTTTGTAATCTCTAACATGCTACTTTATTACTATAGTAGTGAAGCTTTGTGGGTCTCATCCCCACCACAGTTTTCCCTTCTAACAGGGATTTTCTGCCATACCAAAATACATGTGGTATGTGTACTTAAGTTTCATGAATGCTTATTTTTTTTATTACATTCATTTACATTTCAGCAATAACATTACATGTATGGTGAAAGCAATCTACATAGTCGATTATTACAGTTTATGATTACAAAGATTTGTTTGAAAAGTTTTTAAGGGTACTGATTCACCCTCCCCTCTCATTACACACCTTTCTATTATTCCAACAATTCATATCAGAGCAGGTTCTCTTATTTAGAAGGTTTAATCACTAAAGAGAAAAATATATTACAATGGAAAGGTTTATGCTTGATAAAACTATTGAGAATCAACAGTTGCAGTTGCAGATCTACATCGAACAATTTACAGAAGCCAAGGAGAAACTAAAGGAGATGGTTGTTAAGAGAAGAGATATGGCATCTCACTGTAATGATACTGATTATCAGGAATAAGAGATACATGACCCATTTGGTACATATGGATCTGAATCTGGTAGCATATTTGATGCATCTAAAGGAATCATATCAAAACTGTCTAAAAGAAATCAATGACTTACTAAACAAGTGAAAGCACTATAGATCGGTCAAGATACACAAATGTTTAGAATAGTTGAAGTCTTGAATGATGCAAAGAAAGATGAACAAGAAAGATACATGGTTGTTAAGGACAAAAGACAATTGACTGAAAAACTACAAGATAAAGAGTCTGAGATATTGAGTCTTACACAACATTACTTTGAGATCACCAATCAGATGGTTGCTATGAGTCATGAGGCCAACCGAGTGAATATTGAACTTGCTAGAAAATTAGAATTTATTGGTGTATTAAAAGAAGATAATAAAAAACTGAGAAATGAGGTGAAGATTCTACAACAACATAGTGAGGTGATTAAGAGATCTGAAGAAAGTACCAAGAGGATGGATGGATTTTTGAACAATCAAAGAAGACTAAACAACAATACCGGTTTAGGGTATACCAAGCATGAAGAATCATTGAATCAAGATAAATAGAGGAATGTATTCACAAATCTAAAGTCTAACAAACCCTCATGCCATCATTGTGGAAAACTAGGCCACACATCAAATGTTTGCAGGAGCAAAGCAAAAGGTATTTCTAGAAACTCTACTAAATTCAATGGTAATTGCTATAACTGTAACAAGCATGGATATCAAGCAAATGAATGCAGATCTAAGCTGAAAAAACCATAGAAGAAACCCTACATGGAAAAATATTTTCGCACTTGCAACATGCATGGTCATACATCACAAGAATGTAGGACTAAGACGAAGCAAATATGGAAGCCAAAAGGACAAGAAAATGCATATCAACTAAGAAGACAATTTAATGCTTATGCTTGGGATTGTAATACATGGGATAGTTGCACAACATGTGGTAGGTATGGACATATTGCAGCTAACTATATGAGACAATGGAAAATTAAATCTAGAAATCAGTCAAACTCTGGAATGGCATGCACACACTGTCATAAGGTCGGTCACTTAGGTAAAGATTGTAGAAATCGAGTGACAGATATATGTACTAGTGTAAATAGAGACATAATCAAAGAAATCATGAGGAAAATAAATCTAATGTGGAGGAGAGCATCAAGTGACAATGTTGGGCCAAGCACAACAGTCGATGACACCTCATCTAATGGATTAGGCGATGCCACCACCTCCACCTAAGCAATACAAGCAGGTATGGAATTGCATTTTGTAAAGTTATATCTTACATTAGTTCCTTATATTGTACAAATGCCAAATTATCATGAATTAAGATGCACTATGGTATTATATTGTTGATAACTTTGAACTAGTCGAGTCGGTTAATCTGTACTGAGTAAGAATTCTAGTCAATGAACATGTAAGAGACAACCAAGTTGCTAAGGCAACCGAGCATTATTGTACTCACCGAGCTGAGGTATCTTTAGCATCAAATAATTGATTTGTTTTTTGACTGAGTGGTTGGTGACAAGAATTTATTGCACCGACTAAAGAATTTTTGTATAAATTTGAGGGAAGTGAACTCAATTGTTCACACAATGTTCAAATAGAAGAGTAGAGAGATTAAGATTGAATTCAAAGCAAAGCATTTCGAAGAATTTTTAAAAGATCTAAAGCATCTCTCGAACAGTTGAAGGTTATATCTAGTAAGTGTTTGCACTTACCAAGATATCTGTGATTTTCATTGGAATCCCTAATGCAAAAATCAATGGTGTCTTCTTCACGAACCATGAAATGAAATAATGACAAGAGAAAGAAGATAAATCTGATCAAGAATATGACATGTACAAAACCTAACTACAAGTTTCATCCAGAGGTTGTTGCACAACCTGAGAACAAAGGTGTATTCTCCACGATACCGCCTAGGGTTCTTCTGGTTCATGATGTAACGACATACATACACTAAAAGATTGGTGAGATAGGTGATTTCAAGATTATATCGACATATTAGATACTTTGCACCGATGGGAAGCTAAAAGATGATCATAAGATCCTGGAAGTAAAAGGGTTAACCAATGCCCTATATTTCTGAAAGGAATTCAAGACATAATGGATACGCATTGTGTTGAGCTGAATACATGATGGAAAACTATGGTAGATGAACCGAAGAAGATAAGTAAAGATGTTTTACATTCAGTAACTGGGTATCCTACAACAGACAAAGCTAAATCCCTAAGGCACCCGCCCAAAGCAGAAATCAAGAAGATAACAGGAACCGAGTGGGATGGTAGAGGTCTACGGATCAACACTGTCAGCAATCTTGAACTAAGATTTGGTGCATATGTTATTTCATATAAAATATTTCAATCAAGTAGACCTAATAGTGTCACATGTGGAGTAGTTTATGTCACATACAAAATTATGAAGAAGGATTTGCAACTTGACCTAGCCGAGCTATTGCAAAGACAACTGGAGGAAAACATGAAGACAATCAGAACAACAAGATTGAATACATGTAAATTTGGTTCTCTACTAATGTGTACATTTTTCTATCCACAAAATTTTTTCCCCTCCATTGGTAAAGTAACCTGGAAGACCAACCGACCAATCATTTTCCAAATCAGTGAACTCATTAAGAGTCTAGGAGAAAATTTTGAACCCATCATGAATGATTATTTTATGAAGTTCAAGGAGAGAATGGAGAAAAGAATAAGAATACCAATCCAGTTGGTAGAAAATTATAAAGATGATGTCTATTTTTTAGTTGACACAGACACAACTCACCAAAGCAGTTCAACCAAGGACAGTATGGCTACCTCCTATGGATTATGAACTTGATATAGACTTAGCTTCTGAAGCAATAGAGAAATTACTAAATGAACCTATTGACAAATCTGCCATGAGATTTGGCACATATGATGAAGCTAAGACAAGAATAAATATTGGACTTCAAGTAGAGAAAATGGGAAGAAAGAAGACTAAGATTGTCAAGATATTGAAAATAAAATTTTCTATCACATATGAAGAAATTCATAGATCAGTTAGTGACATTGAGAAGTAGCCTACAATTGGTGAAGGAGAAGAAAAGGATATAGAGAGAACCAAATCTGATAAAGCCACACATGATATATAAGAAGAGGTACCTAAGGCCAAGAAGGGAAAAGGCACAAAGGTTACAAACTAGATCGGTGACAACACAATTGCCACCTTTGAATAAAGGAGTTGCAAAAATAACTGGACCCTCACGAAAATATACTTATCAAACAAGGAAGTCTAAGGCTACTACCGAGTCCCCAGCACTGAAATAGAAAAGGAAAATGTATGTGAGGAATAAAGATGACCAGGATGATTCTGATGATAACATTGATCAATTTAAGGTTGTAAAGAACAAAGTTCCATAGACTATTGATGAAATAGAGGAAGAAATAAGGTCAATCGAAAGGTTAGGACATCCAAAGATACATACTTATGAAAACTTGACTACTAAGAATAAGGATAAATTGGAAGAAGCTATCATAGGTATGATGATTAATTTTAGAAAATTTCCAATATAATTTTCTACATATATACCACAAGAACTATATGATAAAGTATCAGCTAGATGGACTTATGTACTAACAACTGAGAAACAGATGTGAGAAGTAGCACTCATTGTACTTAAGGTTGATTACATAGTTGAACAAATTGATGATGTAATGAAACAACATACAAAACAATTTCCAAAGAAATCCAGAGCACTAAATATACTTCAAGGGAAGTTAAAAGAAGTTGATGAAGAAAGTACTATGATTTGGAAAAATCTACTGAGTCCACCTGAGAAAATAGAGGACATTGCATCTACAGTCGATACCGAGGAACATCGATCGAGTACTGAGATAATCAATGTTGAAGATGCAACATTTGATAATATATTGGATGTGATTCTTGAGCTTTTGACTAACCTTGGACATGCAGAGATCACAATATAAGACATAACTGAAGGAGATCTTGCTGACAAAGCAAAGGAAGATGAAGCTATGACCGGAGCTACCAAGACCAAGACCTTAGAAGAAAAAGATGAAACTGAGGTTTCCCAAGCAATGGTACAAGGTAATCTTCCTAGACTACTACACACAATTGATATTGTAAGTGTAGCACAAACAAAGACACCTGAGAAGGTAACATATACACATGAAGATAAGGGTGATGGAACTGGTAAGGAAACGGAGCATAATAGAGTGACTACACAAGGTGATGCACCTAAAGAAACCATTGTTATGACAGATAAGGGTGAAGGAAATACAGAGATGATAGTAGACACTTCTACTACTAGCACCATGTCAGCTACCGAGCCACCCACAAAAGTCATCACATCTACCGAGCCACCGAAGTCAGATACCGATCACAAGGCTCAATTATCACTAACACTATCTCCTACCTCAAGTGTACAAGGGAAGAAGAAGAAAAAGAAGAAAGGGAGAAAGGATCTAGTTATAATCGATGAAATAATTGACATCCCTGAATGTGATCCAAGGACACTTGATCCCAATACACTTAGAAAATGTGGTGAACTATGCACCCGAAAAGTAGCTCAAGACAAGCTGAGGCAAGAACACAGGAATGCACAAGTGCTAGAAGAAGCAAAGGAGATCTTATTGCAAGTTGTTCCCAATGTGAACCTCAGTAAATATGCCCCAATAATTGATCAAATTGCACTGCTCACCAAGGCCATAAATGGACCAGACATTGATGTCGAGCAGAATTTAGAAGGAAGAGCAGAAAAGAAGATTCAGTACAAGATTACTGAAAAGATGATCTAATCCTTGTTTATAATTGATTCATGATTTATATACTTGATGTTATATGTGTGTGTGTATCTATGATGTGATTTCATGACTAGGGACGAAGTCATAGTTACTCACTTAGTGAGGTCCACACAATGTGTGTGAATTAATATAAAAACATTTATTAAGTTATATTTGAGTAAGAAATTGTCGTGAGTTTATAATAATATTATGTTATTTAATAATACGCTTTACTTAAGAATTGGTTAGGAGTTGGTTACCACCCAACACAATTCTTGGAAATCTATTTGAGGGAGTTTCTTTTTCATTCTTGGAGGAGGGCTTGCTGGATTTTTCATGAGAGATAAATTATGAAATTTGGAGAGGAAGATTGTTGAGTGTTTTTTCTTGAAGATTTCATAGTTTTCTTTTCTTTTGAGAGGGACATTATTTGAGATTTTCAATGGTTGAGAAAGAGACTTATTGTTGTGGATTTGGAATTTATCTTTTGGATATTTATGTAAGTGGAGAGGGGTTTGGAATGATTCATCTCAAGTTTGGATTGCTTTCTTCTTATTGGTCTCTTCTTCTTCGTTCTTCGGTGCGATCTTCGCAGGACCAGAGGTAGGGATTGAATCCCTCAATGCCCTAGTTTATTTTATGAAGTATGGATTTTTTCTATGATTTTTTTTTATAGGAAAAGGCCGAAGCTAAGATAATTTTATTGATCATAAATTTAAATACAAAAGAACTCTGTTCACTTCGGGCACTGGTATGAAAGAATGGAGAATAAAACCTCCAATCTTGCCCGAGACCTAAGTCCAGATCATACATAGTATTTCTAGGGATATACCGCTTATTAAAAATTAAAAATTATTTCCAAAGAAAAACCTATTACATCTTTTTCCAAGATCTTCTCAGAAGAGTATTGTCTTTAGAATATTATTCTATAAGAGTCCCTAATTTCCATGTCCTTGTTGTACCTACATAACCCAAGTCTACACTAGGTATATTTCTACCAGCCTGGTTAAAATTAAAAATTACAGCTTTAATCATAAGAGATAGAGATAGAGAAATAGAAGTTCTGGAACTTTCACATCCATAACAAGATAAAAACTCATACAAAGACTACAAAACTATCCACACCTATAAATCAATATGTTAATGAATATATAAATACAATAAAAATAGGTATTCATAAATACATATCTTTCTTATATCTGTATATTAGTTAAGCGATATTAATCCATGGATGTAGATAGAGATTTAGTGATTTCAAGTAAAAATCTGAAGGATATAATCTAGAAAGCCACTTTATAGCCACATTTTTATTAAACTACTGAATTAATACTGTAATCAGGGGTATCATGGAATTACCTATTAATATTATATTCTAGATACAAAAAAAGAAATGTGTCAATAGGCTAGCATAAAGTTATCTTGATTCACCATAAGCCAAAGATTACATAGCTTATGCTAGTGTTGTCATGATTACTATTAGCATAACCATAGAAGGAGAATATTCAAGAACTTAAAACTCATGGGGGAAAATTACTCATTCAGAAACTAAGGACCATCCACATCTATGCATCAATAAGTAGGTATATATACATAAAATATCATATAAGTATTCACAAATACATAAAACAAACTTCTATCTATATAGTAAACCATATTTATTAATCCAAAGATGTAGACGGAGATTAGTTATTTGTTTGGCTAAAAATGATCTAAAGGATATAATCCAGGAGGCTTATCTACAATAGAAGAATTAAAAACCTACAAAAGAATCTATTTTACTTCTATAAATAGGAATATCATGAAATAACCTTCATCTAAATAGGTAAGGATTTAGACATACAATCTAGGCACTAGATTTAAATATTGTGAACATATCTGAAATATGAAACTAATTTAAGAAAAGGTCGACAACAGATTCTGAAGAGGTTAATTCTTTCTCTTTTTGGTTCTTGTAAATTCTCCTAAATCCTTACTTTCCCCAACTTCCTCAGTTTAAACTCACTCAAACCATCTCTATCACTATTCTCTACATCGTCCTCCCTTACGAAACTTCAAACCAATCTTCCTCCTGGGGGAATCGAACATGAAGAAAAACAAAAGGGAAGTCCAAATTTCTTCTAATAGTAGGGGTTGTTTCAATAAAGGAATCTCTATCCTCAATGGTAAAGAAAAGATAGGAAGGTACATTTAATTTTAATTCCTATAAGTATTTGTGAATTTGAATTTATTTTGGTGAAAATTGCCATGTGTTTTCCTAGGTTTTCTACCAATATATTTTTGGAAATCTGTTATTTGAACATATTAATTTGGATCTATGGTTTTAATGGGTTACTTTTATGGAAGTAAAATTCACAAATCTGAAATGGGTAATTCTGATATTTTATATTTAGGGCTCAATTAATTCCCTACTATGTGCATTTTGTGGGACTATTTATGTCAATCATGCATTTTGATTTATTAGTCAACTTTCTCTGCATGGTATTGCTTGGTACATATTAGTATAGGAAAAATTTTGATACCATATGTGTGTGTGTGTGTGTGTGTGTGTGTGTGTTATTTTTTTCATATGGAAGTTAGTTTGGTTCATTTTTTTTGGTCTTTTCAGGAAGTTACATCTGTTTTAGTGAAGGCAGGTTTGAACCCCAACTAGCATTTTCGGTTTTAGAAAAAAAGCCATAACTTTATTTTCCACCGTTGGATATATATAAAAAATGAATTTAAATTCTATAATTATGTAATATAAATCTCCACTAAATAGATTGGATTTATTATGCATTTTGTGGAAGGTATTGGTGTCTGTTCTATGATGCCTATTCTTTGCATTTAATCCTTGTTTGAAATAAATTAGTTTAAGAATATTACCAAATTTTAGGGGTTGTATGGTTATCAGAGGCTGATAAGATCATTTTTTTTATTAAAATAGGTTATTATTACTCTTATTATGATTTTTTATCATGTATGGTGCATTTAGATTCCAAGTGTTTTGGATTAATCTGAGTGCCAGATTAGGGTTTAGGGTTGTCCAGTGGATTAGAGACAATTGTTGGTTTTCTAAACTCAATTAATTGATGTTGTGGCATGGTTATGAATTCCATAATGTTGTAATTTGGTTTCCTTATGTCTTCATAATGTCTATTTATGGGTAGGAAACCCATTTCAGAGACCCTAGTATTGATGATCATGTCTCAGGTGGTCCTACTTGCCTTATTGTTCATCCTTTTGTGTTGTGATTTTGGGAAAGGTTATTACCAACTTAGGAATATCCTAGTTGATACCTCTTGAGTGGAATTTTATTTCTATCTCCTATCTTGGGGGAGTGGACCTCTTTGGATCCACATAGTTGGGTGGTTAATATTTATATCGAGGTATTGTTCATGGTTCTATGGATGATCCTAGTGCATGCTTCCTTCTTGAATTGAAGTTGAAGACTTTTCTATTGTAACATGTATCTTGTACTTGATGTAATATGTATTTTTAAGCTCCTTAATAGATACATCTATAAACGATCCATGTTGTAATGTGATGTACTTCAAGAAGTGTTAGGAATGGGTAGATCTCGGTGAAAGAAAAGGGAAAAGATTATATGTTATCTATGCTAAAGGAAAGTTGATTGTGATACTTGATG
This sequence comes from Thuja plicata, assembly GCA_018584345.1. Taxonomy (NCBI): domain Eukaryota; kingdom Viridiplantae; phylum Streptophyta; class Pinopsida; order Cupressales; family Cupressaceae; genus Thuja; species Thuja plicata. The sequence goes on from MU223751.1 coordinate 2,838,860, forward strand.
ATGACTCTTTTATTACTTAATGTTTCCATTTAAAAATAAAATGAACTTAGATTTAGTATGAAATATTGTATCTAAGAATGAGGGTATTATCTCTTAAAGAAAAGGTTTCAAAATAAGTTATTGTGAAATGATGAAATGAGATAGTACCTTGATTGTAGTATTCAAATGATGGTTTTGTTTACTCATTGCCTCTAAAGGTGTATGGATTAATGAAATACATATGATGTTTCTTATCTTAATGATTTCTAATCTCTCTTACTTTAATTCTCAAATGGAAAATGATATAAAAGATCTCTTTATGTAATGTTAATGATGCTTTTGTGGAAAGAAATCTTTGTGTACTTACTATCATGTTACCTAATATGAACGTAATTTTGATAAAGGAACTTAGGATAGGTTGAGTTAGATATTAAATAATATTTTACGTTGTTAAGAGAAATCATATTCATTTAGTGAATTAGGTAGTAATTGTAAAGTATTTTCATGTTGGTTATTTTAAAAAAAATTTACCTTTGTCCTTCCGGGTTCGCTGACGGGGCATTACAATTGGTATTAGAGCACTAGGCTTCCGCAGTGGGAACTCTGGGACTCGTAGCTCACTAATCGCTCAGTGTTTTGCATATTTTTATTTTTATTTTATCATTGTATTAGTAAGATAGGATCATAGATATAAGAAATATGTTCTTGGTATTCATGCTGCATTGTTTTACAAAAGTATACATGTTCTTCGATGATTAAGTTGTCTCCCATCAATTAATTATGTTTTGCATTCTATAATTAATGAATGAGTCTCCTGAGTAATTTCGTAGATAATGGATATATTTCTAATAAAGATATGTTAATGAATTCCTCATACTTTTATGTTACCTTCTTGCTATACTCCTAGAAAGACTCAAAGTATTATGATAAGTTTTTATGTACCTTAAGTGTTGGTAGTAGCTAACCTTACCTCCTAATATTACCTCTAAAACTTATCATCATGAGTTCTTGTTATAGTGATTTTAGGTTAATTGATTTGAAAAGGCTTAACACTCTATTTCCTATAAATGCTAAATTTACATCATAATTGCTATGTTTGATCAATTATTATAGTTAATGAGATTTTATAAGTTGGAATTGAATTGCTTGCATTTATAACGAGTAAGATATTACCATGGTAGTACCCATTCTTATAGAGTCGAAATGATGAAGTTACTGCATATGTATTGTAGGTTATTGTAAGGGTTGAAATATTGCATCTCTCTTTCATTTTCCCTATTTAGAAAAGAATTGACAACAAATATTTGTATAGAAGGGGAATTTAGGACCTTATTAATTAGGTTGCAACAATGGAATTCTTGGGTAATCCTTTTGACCATGTTATTGTTGAATAATTATGAATAGTTTGGTAACATTTGCTAAATTAAAATTGTGTGTATTTCTCTTGAGCTTATATGCAATTGATAATGTGACATATTGTATGATTGATTATATTTTTCCAACACATGAATGTTCAAATGAGTTGCATTAGGGTTATTTGATTATAATCACTACAAATTAAAATAAATATCTCTTCTCTCTTCTTGATGAATGACCATCAAATGATGTTAGCTATGTAAGGTAAATACATGATTTAAATTGTTGATTTTGAAATTCTTGGGTAAATGACCTAAGTCCCTAAGGTTTATTTGTGATTGTAGGCCTATGTAGGGTTAACTATATTGATGAAATTAGGAGATTTCATATGTGTTCTTTTGGTACAATTATTGAAGCAAGAGCTGGGGTTGATGTAATATTTGCTTGACTATCTTGGGAAATTGTTTGTTCCTTACTTGGTGAGAAGGTATATTTAGATGAAATATGAATTTTATGGTAAATTTAATAATGATGTGATTATCCTCCCCAAATTGAAATATTAGACAATTGAGACTTTAGTTGACAAATATTGTTGTAACCCTTATTAATTTACTTCAATGTATTTCATTATGGTTATTAAAATCATCATGTTAGTAAATACTAGTGCCTTGAAAATGTCTATATGGTTTGATGTGTCTTTCTTGGATGGATTTATCATGTGTAATGGAGGTACCTTGCTAATTAATTTATTTAAAAAGATGATACTTGGTCCACTCTTGTTGTCCTTGAATGGGAGAAATGTGCATGTCCATAATCGTTTATGATGATTAGTTGTGAATGTCTTATGTCACTAATAAATGTGTGTAGTACAAGTTTATTGTCTTATTTCCTTAATTAGAACAAATATGTGTTGATTCAATGATGCTTGAAGAAATAAAAGGGTGAAATAATGTATCATTATTCTTTGTGACTTACTTTATATAGGTTTAAGTTATCTTGCAGATAGATGTTATATTTTGTGAAAGGCTAAGATTGATATGTGTATATTGGGTATTGGCATATGCCCATGAGGAGGTGGAAAGTGATTAAGTTGTTCATTGGTATTTTGTACCATGTAGAAACAATGTGAATTGTGAAAAGGCAAAATTGGAACATATGGATAATATATGACGTTATCGTGCACTCCCTTGTAAATGTGTTAAAACTAGAGTCAGTGCTTATGTTGGGTGTTGTGTAGAACCAGTAATTGTTTGAGTGCCATGGAGCGGTGCAATACAAGTGCCCATCCATGATTTTTTTTTTTTTTATAAATGTAGGGAGATTCATACCACTCATGTATTAATTGCTTGTTTGTTTCCCTATTGAGTGCCAACCCATGAGTGTTGGTAAGTCAGTATGTGGAGGGGTAGTAGCATCACAGTATGTAGAGGGGTAGTAGCATCACCATTTCCTCAGGTAGTTATGTGGTGTATGTATAATGGTGACACGAAGTGAAATTAGCTTCCACTACTCAAGGGAAGAGAGTAATCAATGTGCCCCCTTTGATAGACCCATACATGTGGTTCATAAGTGTTTAGCCCAATCCCCATAGTTCTTGAGCACAATACCAATACTTGATATGAGCCTCTATGAGCAGATATATGATTTATGGATATTTACATTTCTATGTGGTCCATCATGTGGAGGGAGATTTCTTTTATCCCATGCTATGATGAATACCATATTTGCACATGTTCCAACATGATGCAATAAATATGATGCAACACCCCGCTAATGTTCTGACATAGTGTGAGGTGATGATGTTGTGTTGTTGATGGTAGCAAGTCAAGCTCAAGAACATGATGACACGCACATAGTTACGTGAAGGCGAACTGCATGTATGTATGTTTTCCTACTTGATGAAAAATGAATTGGAGATGCTTTCATGCTTGTAGAGGGGCACCCATGAATGCTTAGTTGTATAGACACAGTAGGTATATGGGTGGGTATATGCGGTAGGTATATGTGATGTTATGTGGGTAGTGCTTCCCGGGCCCAACCACATGAGGGTTTACCACGGTAGCTAAATGTTGTTCCCTCCTTCCTTGTGAGGTGGCTAGATATAGTCACAAAATGATGTGATGTTTAATTTATGGTGATTTTCATCTTTGTTTGTCTAGACCAGCAATTTTATCATCCTTGTCTTTGATAGTTTAGCCATGACTTGTGAAATTTATCTTGCCCATAATTTATAATTGCAACATCTTGGATTATTTGTATCTTATTGTTAAATTGATAATTCACTTTCTATTATTTATGAACTTTGGTGGCTAAAATAGTTTATTTTGGTGTTTTCAAATGATGGTCTTGTGTTGTGTTGTGATTCCTCACTAAAGCCGCATGAGGTGGACTTGGTGAGTGTATACAAGGAAGCAGATGCAGGGAACCCTTGAGGATGGGGGTGTGTGAGGGTGTTATGCAGTGAGTATCCACTACCTACCTATGTGTGGTGTCTATTCCTTGGAGGCTAACCACCTTACATAATCAAGGGATATGATGTGTGGATTTGTATGGAGGGCCTTGTGTGAATGGCCCAAGACACCATCAAGCCACTAAGTGAGGTATTGATTGTGGATTATGGATTATGGATATAGATGAGACTAGTATTTTACCTTGGAGCGAGAGCTTTTCTAGAGAGGCATGTCCACTCTTGAGCCTTTTGATGTGTAATCTCGGTGATGTGGACTAATATGATTGTTTATAATGCACATTTGGATATGCCCACTGCTGCATTTTAGATAGAAATGTATCATTATGTTAGATGCAAGTATTACCATATTTTATGAATTTTGATTTATATGTTTTCAAAAGAGATGAAAATTGTAACATTTTGATATATTTTAAGGAAAATTGAGCGGTTCAAGATATTTACCTTGGTTCTTACTTTATAATTAAAGGGATAGTTCTATTCGTACTAATATTTGATCAAGTTGAAGTTATCCTAGTTGGTAATAATAAAATTAATTGGGATATATATATATATATATAATCCCTAACCATGTTGTGAGGATTATTATCTATATAGTGTATGGATCCAAGGATCGGTTATACTTGTGATATTGGTTAAAACACGTTTAAGATCTAATGTGTGATATGTTTCTATTTAAGCTTTTCTGACTTTGAGGAGTAAGTTAGACATAAGGGGGGAGGATACAATACCCCTCTAACCCTAATATGCCTTTGGTAATGTTGAAGCTATCTTAGTGCTTCTTTTGTTGACATGTATCTATTTGAGATGCTTGTTTAACTCATTCTATTCTAATATAGTTTGACAATGATGTACTTATCAATGCTTTTATCCCTTTGGTATGTGGCCACCATTAGATGATGATGATATTTTATAATCTTATGTGTTAGGATGGATACATGACAAACATATGTGATTTATATACAAGTGACTCTTTGTATCAATGTTTATTATTTCCAGGTCTTCCTAATGATTAGGTCCTTGTATGTGATAATTCTATATGGTTAGACATATTTGTTCATGATTATTGTTATATCATACTTAGGTACTCATGATATGATTATCTCTTTGGAAATTTGATTTGATTATGTGACTAACCCTAATGGATTATGATCTAATCCTTATTTATAATTGATTCATGATTTATATACTTGATGCTATATGTGTTTATGTATCTATGATGTGATTTCATGACTAGGGACAAATTCGTAGTTACTCACCTAGTGAGGTCCACACGATGTCTTGGCCCTAGTCATTTGTTTGCATTGTCTTCCTTATATATATATGCACATGTATAGTTTCTCTATGATGTAGGCTTGTAGGTACCAAGCATAGAATCCACATGGCTTCACAAGTCTGGGCATTCCCTCAAATCCTCAAAAATTGTTATTGTGGAGATAGTATTGGGTTATCATAAATGCCTTCCCTTATGGTCATAGGTTTCCTATTTCAGAGGTCTACCTTTTCAGGGGTTTCATGATTGGTCAGGAGTTTGGCTTGACTTGCCTTATTGGTTGTGGTTGACCTTGTTTGATCTTGTTATTATTTCAATGTATTTCATAGTTGAATGTTATGACCTCTTTTGGATAATTAGATTTACTTGAAGGCATGTGATTTTATTTCTATCCGAGTGTTATATCCTAAAGTAAGTATAAATGTGTAATAATATTAATGTTGTGAGCAATTACTTCATAGTCATATAGATTATAGCTTTTGGTATTTCACTTATATCTATGTTAATATATATACATATATATGGGTGCACACATATATGTATACATATATACAAGTTATATGTGATTATATTTGCATGATTGTGGATATTGTTTATGGTGTATAGATTGGGATTAATATAAAGTATAGTATTATAAAAAATTAGTGCAAGCTATATTATTACTAATGTAGATAGGTTGTGTGTGTGTGTGTGTGTGTGTGTGTGTGTGTTGGAAAGCTACTATGTAAAAAATTGTTGTTTTGTCATTGATGTCAAACCTTAACTGGTGAGACTATTGCTATCTGTTTGAGTACCATATCTATTGATTGTTGAAGAAGATTTTAAGGCAAGGATAACAAGAAGACCAAGTGAAATAGTTGAGTTATGAGAAATTACAAGGGTACTTGATCAGTTGGCACATTGACAAAGTAATGTGTTGTTTATGCATTACACTAAGTCATGATGACAGTTTACTGGGAACAGTATATGCCGAGTGAAGTTTGTGTCGACCGAGCACCAGTGTATGCCAAGCATAATTTCTAGTGTCAACCGAGAGCTAGTAAATTACCAAGGAAAATAGCGATGACCGAGTGGAAGAACACAGTATTGGTTGAGCAACAATATTTTGGTAATTGTTGAGATTTGAGATCTCTGGCAGACATAATTGAATTTATTGGGATATGTAAAGTTAATTAAGGATAAGCACGATTGGTCCACACTATTTAAATGCACGGGTAACCATAATTAATAAATGGATCCAAGATTTAATTAGTGATTACTTTGGAGAAGTAAATTAAATGCAAATGACGGAAAGATCCGTTGGATCTGACCTAACCTAAGATCTACGATCTTGATTAAGCAAAAAAGATTTATTTTACCTGGATGAAGAGGTATAAGATAACCTCAAGGGGCTATTCAAGATGTATGTGACAAGTGTATGCGAGATAATTTCATGGTTAATTGACTGATTGGCATGATCTAGAAAAGAAGGTTGAACAGAGAAGCAGAGAATTGCAAAAGTGATTGTTTGATAGATTTCCAAGAAAATCTGAAGATTGACATGAGAATGGAGACCACTCAGTGAATTAGCATTAGAGATGAATTAGATATGGATTTGCAAAGTAAGTTGTATGTGTCATATTACACCTATTGATTACTTTCTAACCATTGTATCAGTCAAAATCCTTTAACCAGGTTGACCTAACATCTACTTCATTGTATAAATCCTTTGAGCAAGGTGACATTCAGGTGGAATGTTCTAAGTCCTCTAATAAGGCCACTCCTGACAGGGTGATTAAATCCTTTAACCAGGTCACATTTAGCAATGTGTTTTGTAACCTTTAACAGGGTTGGCTCCTAGTAGAGCTCACTTCAGAAGAGTGAAAACTTGGTAGCATGT
>MU223751.1:2845863-2873218 GCA_018584345.1 Thuja plicata
TTTAGCAATGTGTTTTGTAACCTTTAACAGGGTTGGCTCCTAGTAGAGCTCACTTCAGAAGAGTGAAAACTTGGTAGCATGTTACTGGTGGTTTTTCCCAATTTGGGTTTCCATGTTAAATACTGTTATCAACTTGTGTGAATGTTTATGTTGTGTTTTATTGTTAAGTTTCTACAAGCTGATTACATTTGAATAGTAAACTGCACATTTATGTTGTTGACTTATGCTATTGCTGTCGAACAGAGCTGAGTTGTTTAAAGTGCTATAAAGTTTCAATTGGTACATCTAGACCTGAGGATAACTGATTCACCCCCCCTCTCAGTTATTCTAAATTCATTATAACAATTGGTATCAGAGCTTTGGTCTCTTGAAAATAGTTTGAAGGTATTTGGAGCAAAAGATCAAGATGTATAAAAAGGAGGTACCGAAGTTGAACAAAGATAACTTTCCTGCATGGAAGAGTTTAATGAAATTGCATCTGGATGGTATTGGTGATGCTGCTAAGTGCTATATTGAACATGATTATGTATCCCCCACTACACCTTTCATCACTAAATAGTTAAGAGAAAAGTAGGAACACAATCAAGCAATTTTAGAGATCGCATCATCCCTGAGCTATCCTGAATTTGAAGACATAAAGAACTGTACAAATGCAAAGAAGATGTGGGATATCCTAGCAACTATCTATGGAGGAGATACAAATATGTTGAGAGCCAAATCTAAGAGTTTAAGAGGTATGTTTGATAAAATCAAAATGCAAGAAGGAGAAAATATAGTTCAATATTGTGGTAGGATAAAAGAAGTTGTGAATACTATTAGAGGAGATAATGGAACCATTGATGATAACACCATTATGAGAAAGGTACTGAGAAATCTTCTTCATGTATATGCTATTAGAGTATCTATAATTTAATAATTGAGATGTACTCCTAATAATAATTTGACTTTAGAAGGTCTGGTAGGTAGACTTACTGCATTTGAGATGTCAAATTTTGATAACTACACTCCACAAGCTATTGATTCTGCATTCAGATCCCAGTTGGTCCTTAACAAATCAAAGAAAGGAAAGAAATGTATGAACAGTGATAATGACACTACAGATGATGATCTAGAAGAACTTAAGTCACTTATGGCAAGAAGACTATCTAGAGGAAAAGGAAAATTCAAAGGTAAACTTCCTATCATTTGTTTTTCATGTAACAAAGTTGGTCATATTGCTGCTAGATGTCCTGATAAGAATGACAAACATGAAAGAAGAGTAAAAAAATTCAAAGATAGAAAGGATGAACAAGACTTCAGAAAGTATAAGGATTACAAAGACAAAGGTAAAAAATCTTTCTATATAGCCGAAGAAGCTTCTGAAAGTGGAACTGATAATTCTAAATGAGAATGATATAGAAGTTGTGTATGTTGCTATGAAAGATGATTTTGATGATGATGAGAAAACTGCACTAATTTCTTATATGAGGAAAGGTGACCGTTGGATTATTGACAGTGGTTGTTCAAATCACATGACTGGTGACAAGGATAAATTTGAAACCTTAGATCAATGTAATGGTGGTTATGTTAAGTTTGGTAATGATGCACCATGTCTTGTTAAAGGGAAAGGATCAATTAACTTGACTGATAAGATTAGATGTGACAATGTATATTGGGTTGATGATCTTAACTATAATTTATTGAGTGTTGCACAACTGAATACTTCTGGTTACAGAGTTGAATTCCATCACAAGAAGGCAAAAATCTATGACGTCACTGGAGAACTAGTTAGAAGTGGAGAGAAAACAAAAGGTAACTTGTTCTATCTGGATTTAGCTGATGAGACATGCTTGTTTACACAATATAATGATGTTTGGTTATGGTATAAAAGGTTGTGTCATGTAAACTTTGATAACTTGGTAAGCATAAGAAAATTGAAAAAGGTTAGAGGGCTGCCTAAGTTAAAGAAACCTGAAAATGCAATGTGTAAGCAATGTCAATTGGGAAAGATGACTCAATCTAGTTTCAAGAGAAAGACTCATACTTCTGAGGAAATTCTAGAATTGGTTCATACTGACCTTTGTGGTCCCATTGGTGAGAAAAGTTACTGTGGAGATAGATATTCCATTCTATTTGTTGATGATTACTCTAGAATGATGACTGTTATGTTTCTTAAATAAAAATCTGGTGCATTCCAATTATTTAAGTGGTACTTGGAAAAAGTTGAAAAGGAGACAGGTAAAAGTCTGAAATGTTTGAGATCTGACCGAGGAGGTGATTTTATTTCTAATGAGTTTGACATGTTTTGCAACGACCGAGGTATAAAAAGATAGATGTCTTCTCCCAGGACACCACCATAGAATGGTATTTCTGAAAGAAGAAACTGATCTATCATGGACTATGCCAAAACACTAATGATGGAGAAGAATGTTGCATAGAAATATTGGAGAGAAGCTGTGAGTACAACAATCTATACCCTGAACATAGTACAAGTCAAGAAAGAAAGAAATGAAGCAGAAAGCACATAGGAACCTGAAAGTTACAAATAATTTGTCTATTTGGATGAGGAAGATTATAATGTATTACCTAAACCTAAGAATGAGTTTTCTGAGCAACATCTAGCACCTGCCGAGTCACAGAATGAGATTGTCAGGCAATAGGAGGTAACTGCCGAGCTATCTGATGGAGATGTCGAGACACAAAATCAACCTGAATTGAACAAGAACAATGAATCTAAAGAAAAGAAAGAACCTACTCTATCAAAGTATGTAAGGAGGCACCACAAACCTAAGAAAATCATAGGATCAAAGGATTCTGCAGTTATGACAAGAAGTAAGTTGAGAGACAGTACATGCTTGTTATGTGATTCTGAGCCTAAAACAATAGAAGCTGCTTTAGAAAATGAAGACTAGATACAAGCCATGAATGAAGAGATTGAACAGATTGAGAAGAATAAGACTTGGACACTTGTACCTAGATTGAATGACAAAAATGTAATTGGTACTAAGTGGGTGTTCAGAAATAAGCTAAACGAACATGGAGAAGTAACAAGGAATAAAGCTAGACTGGTATGCAAGGGTTATGCACAAGAGGAAGGCATTGATTATGGAGAAACATTCACCCCAGTTGTAAGGTTGGAAGGAGTCAAAACCTTACTTGCATATGCAGCCTACAAAGGTTTTAAAGTTTATCAGATGGATGTGAAGTCAACATTTCTAAATGGAATATTAGAAGAAGAAGTGTACATTGAACAAGCTGATGGATTTGTTGACCTAAGTAAGAGAAAAATGGTTTGTAGACTACACAAGGCATTATATGGATTGAAGCAAGCACCAAGAGCATGGTATGAGAGATTACACAATTATCTGATAAAGATTGCATTCACAAGAACCAATGACAACAACAATCTATATTTGAAGACAGAGCAAAGCAAAGGTACTTTATTAGCTGAAATTTTTTTTGATGACATTATATTTGGTGGACAAGATGTGTTATGCCAAACATTTGCAAAAGAGATGTAAACTGAATTTGAGATGTCTATGTTTGGTGAAATAAAATTATTTTTTGGCTTACAAATATATCAAATGAATAATGGTATCTATATTACTTAACCAAAATATGTCAAGGAGATACTAAAAACTTTTGGAATGGAAGAATCAAAACCAGTGAGTACACCCATGACTACTGGACAGAAGTTAATCAAACCCTTTACAGGTCAATGGTTGGAAAGCTACAATATGTTGTACACATCAGACCTAATCTTTCTCTGGCTATTGGAATTGTTGCAAGATTTTTTGCCAATCCCAAGGAAACTCATATGATGGCAGTAAAAAGAATTCTCAGATACTTGAAAGGAACAAATGACTATGGTCTGTATTACAAAAAGAATGATAAGTTTGAGCTTAGAGTTTACACTAACTCTGATTGGGATAGAAATGTGGATGACAGGAAAAGCACCACAGATGGAGCATTTATTTTGGGAAAGAGATTGGTTTCATGGACAAGAAAGAAATATAATTGCACCTCACAATCTACAGCTGAAGCCGAATATGTGGCAGTAACAGTTAATTATTCTTATATTGTGTGGTTGAAGATACTACTGAAAGGTCTCAAAGAGGAGATCACAGAACCCGTTGTTATATATTGTGATAACATGAGTGCCATCAATATCTCTAAGAACCCTGTGATGCACTCTAAGACAAAGCATATAGCTATCAAGTATCATTACTTGAGGGAGCTAGTTCAGAACAAGGAAGTGAGACTGGAATATGTGAATACTAAGGAATAGTTAGCAAACATATTTACAAAGGCACTACCCAAGGATGCTCATGAGTATCTGTGAGGTAAATTAGGGGTGATTCCCCTAACTAAGGCTAATTAGTTTAGAATGGTACTGTTGCATCAAATGTGATATTCAGAATATTTAACACATTGATGCATAGGTAGTCACGCTTTAGGAAGCTCCCTAAAGTTTTGAAAGAAAGACAAGGACATAAAATATGATCAGTCATAAGCAAGATGATATTGAGTTAGAACAAAAGATTTTGCATGATAAAGATGTCAACATCTTTGGCATTGTTGTCAAAGAGGGAGAGTTTATTGAAAGAGGGAGAATTTACTATACTTAAAAGGAAGGAGTCTACAGATGAACAGAAACATAAATATTTTAGTGTGATTACAGACATAGAGGGAGAAATGTTTTATAAGATTTGAGAATCAGAATGAAGCTAAAGACATTAATGAAGATTTTTTCATATAAAGGAACATAGGCAGAATTTTTGGATTGTATGGTAACTATGTTTGTAAAATTATTGTTTTATTGTTTAGTGTTGCCATCAATGCCAAAGAGGGATATTGTTGGAAAGCTACAATGTAAACAATTGTTGTTTTGTCATTGATGTCAAACCTTAACTGGTGAGACTATTTCTATCTATTTGAGTACCATATCTATTGATTGTTGAAGAAGATTTGAAGGCAAGGATAACAAGAAGACCGAGTGAAATGGTTTAGTTATGAGAAATTACAAGGGTACTTGATTAGTTGGCACATTGGCAAAGTAATGTGTTGTTTATCCATTATACTAAGTCATGATGATAGTTTACTGGGAATAGTATATGCCGAGTGAAGTTTGTGTCAACCGAGCACCAGTGTATGCCGAGCATAATTTCTAATGTCGATCGAGCGCTAGTAAATTGTCGAGGAAAATAGTTATGACTGAGTGGAAGAAAAAAGTGTTGGCCGAGCAACAGTATTTTGGTAATTATTGAGATTTGAGATCTCTGGCCGACATAATTGAATTTATTGGGATATGTAAAGTTAATGAAGGATAAGCATGATTGGTCCACACTATTTAAATGCTTGGGTAACCATAATTAATGCATGGATCCAAGATTTAATTAGTGATTACTTTGGAGAAGTAAATTAAATTTAAATGATGGAAAGATCTGTTGGATCTGACCTAACCTAAGATCTACGATCTTGACTAAGCAAAAAAGATTTATTTTACCTAGATGAAGAGGTATAAGAACCTCAAGGGGTTATTCAAGATGTATGTGAGAAGTGTATGCAATAGAATTGCATGGTTAATTGACTGATTGGCATGATCTAGGAAAGAAGGTTGAACAGAGAAGCATAGAGTTGTGAAAGTGATTGCTTGACGGATTGTCAAGTAGATCTAAAGATTGACATGAGAATGGAGTCTACTTAGTGAATTAGCATTAGAGCTGAATTGGATTTGAATTTGCAAAGTAAGTTGTATGTATCAGATCAGACCCGCTGATTACTTTCTAACCATTGTATCTGTCAAAATCCTTTAACTAGGTTGACCTAACAGCCATTGTATAAATCCTTTGAGCAAGGTGACATTCAGGTAGAATCTTCTAAGTCCTCTAATAAGGCCACTCCTGACAGGGTGATTAAATCCTTTAACCAGGTCACATTTAGCAATGTGTTTTGTAACCTTTAACAGGGTTGGCTCCTAGCAAAGCTCACTTTAGAAGAGTGAAAACTTGGTAGCATGTTACTGGTGGTTTTTCCCAATTTGGGTTTCCATGTTAAATACTGGTGTCAACTTGTGTGAATGTTTATGTTGTGTTTTAATGTTGAATTTCTACAAGTTGATTACATTTGAACAATAAATTACATATTTATGTTGTTGACTTATGCTATTGCTGCTGAGAAGATATGAGTTGTTTAAAATGCTATAAAGTTTCAATTGGTACATCTAGACCTGAGGATAACTGATTCACCCCCTCTCAGTTATTCTAAATTCATTCTAACAATATATATATATATATATATATATATATATATATATATATATATATATATATATATATATANAATATATATATATATATATATATATATATATATATATATATATATATATATATATTGATGTAATTATTCATACCTTATAAGTAACATATTGTATGTGATAGAAATTATACCTACCAAGAACAACACTAAAACATGCAAACATTAGAGTTAGCCATTAGAAACAAGATCAAAAGGTTAGCATGCTTTAAATGAACTTAAAAACAAGAACTTTCACCACAACCTCCGATGAGCCAAACAAGGGCACCTGAGCCTTGTTGATTTTCTCTTAGAGAAGTATGTAGATGTGCTCTCCCAACACAATAACTAAATCTCACTAAAAGATATGAAATGCAAGCTAAAGGATGAAGAACTCAAGAGCAAGTATAAGGAACTTGTCTCAAGCTTTCACCATGATTGAGAATGAGAATGCAAAACTAAGCTAAGATTGGTATGCATGAGAAAATAAAACTAAGATTCATTTAATTAATCCTAAAATGTGATTTCCAAATTCAAACTTGAAATGAAAGCATGAAAATATGAAAAATGAGCTAAAAATGCTAAAATGCTTAAGAAGTTCTAGAGCTAAACTAGAATGATAATAATGCAAAAGTGAGAGATGCATTTTCTCTTGGCAAGATCCCTATTTATAGATTTTTGGAGGGAAGGGAAGGGCTTGGATGAGGTGGAGAACATGTGGCATCCACATAGATGCCACATGGAGGACACAAGGGCAAAAGGACATGCCATACAAAAGTCAACCTCAAGCCTTTAAGGTTTGAGAGGCTCAAGGTTTCTCTCACATGTGTGATCAAACCTTGGAGAATGGAGTGGGGAGACCAAAAGTGGTTGCATTTAAGGAAATTGGATGGCTTTCTTGGGATGGGTTTCTCACACATGTGTGAGCAACTCATTAGCACTAAAAAGGTGCAGGAATCACCTTTTTAGCCTAATAAGTGAGATTAACTAACAAGTAGCTTTATTAGGGTGAGTGTGATGGGTGGTAGGGTAGGTTTTTAGGTGGGGTTTAAGACTAAATCAAATTAAATTCAAATTAATCAAGGTTTAGAAGATTGTTAGACAATGTGAGGAATAAATAAATTAAAATTTATTTAAAAGGCGATTGATGGAGGCCATTTATTAAATAAAATTTAATACATTAGAAAGGTATAGTATCTAAATTAAATTTAAATACTATAGAGAATGAACTATATTTAATTAAATGGTTATTTTAATGTGATTAATGATTAATGAGTAATAAATGGATAATAAATGGACAAGTGTGTAATGTATAATGATTAATTAATATGACTATAATGGATAATGGAGTAACAATGCAAATTTTAATGGTTAATTATTAATGAGATGACCTAATGGATAATGGATTTGTAATGATTAATGATACATAATTGGATGCAATAAATGCAATGATAATGAAATGAATGTAACTAAATGGAAATGTAAGAAATATAAATGAATGCAATGAAATGTAAATGCAAAAGGTGAAATGCAACTAATAATGAAATGCAATGAAATGACATGAATGAATGCGACTAAAATGGGAAATAAAACTAAATGCAATGAAATGAACCTTGATGCAACTTAAGTGAGAATGAGATGTAATGAGACTAAATAAAATGTAATTGATATGAAAATGAAACTAAAAGAGATGAACCTAAGGGATGCAATTAATGCAACTAAAATGATAATGAGAAAAAAAATGAATGCAACAGAATGGCATGGATGCAATGCGAAATGTGACACATGAGGACAATGTTTTTGTGTGTATCAATCAGGTCTGATAGGATTACTTAGGTAGTTGGATAGGGGGAATAAACAGAAACCTTGCCAAGAGAAAAATGCAAAATACAATATGAACTAACTATAATGAAACCTAACTACATGATTTGTGTGGGATTTATATTGTGTTAATGTTGGAGAGCACAGCCTAGTTTTATCTTGCAAGAGGAGGTATGCACCATGTGTTAGAAAACACAAGTGACACGGTTCCTTTGCATGGACTAGACTCTCAGACAAATAGGTTGTTAATAAAAATTATGCAAGATATTAGGAATGAGGGAACCTATGAAATGTTACTCATGAGGAGACACATCACACCCAGATCTTTTTAGGGATTTGGTATGCATGAATCCCGCCCAGTGAGGCATACATAGTCATAATCGAACATCAAACATAAACTCACTAACAATATATGAAAAATAGATCATACCACAAATAACACATATTCCAATAGGCACTTTCCACAAAGCATCAAGATATTAAAGATCGAGGCAGCCATGAGAAGGACACATTGAAACACAAGATAAAATCAGGAAAAAGGCATCTTGACTAGGCGGTCATTCAGTCCAAAATTTATTTCCATGAACAAATTTGATGTGATGATTGAATTAGTAGCTGGCATCGAAAGGATGCATTCTGATGGGAGAAATATCAATTGATTGTGAAAATGGGGATTCGTTGGCAATTGCTTGTGAATAGAATAAATCCGAGGAAGTCAATCTGTTTGTTGATTTGGTGAAAATGTTCGCGATCACTGTGTCTAGAATAAAGCTTAGTGTTATGGGGTAAGCTTAGTCATGCAAGAATTCAATCTTATTATGGAAGTGGAAAGTCATTAGGAAACTACCTACACAGATATGGGTAGTGAATTTATTATGGAAAGGCGATGGATGATGCATAAAAGGTAGTCAAAACAGATGGTGGATCTGACTATACATAATGCCTGAGATAGGTTTTCACCATGGTACTTATCCATTGCGCCACCAAAGTGGTTTTCACAAATGGATGGACTTTATTTCTCTTCTCTTTTTGCTTTTATGTTTATTTATTTATTTATTTATTTATTTATTTATTTTTTCTGCTGCACAACGGAGTGCTGAATGATCAAGCATAGAAGCACTTGAGATGCAAGATATTTATAGGATTAGGGACCAGATGTCCTTTTGGTGTTGCAATCTGATAAGCTCCAAACCCAAACTTTGTTGTGATTATGAAGGAACCCAACAAGTTAGGCTCAAATTTTCCTTTCTTTTCATGGATCTGGAGGTTCTTCATGTTGTGTTGTAGGACAAGATCACCAACCTCAAACTAGCAAGGTTTGATCTTCTTTTTGAACTAAAGGAAGAGGAAATTTTGATACACATAGAGGTGGTTTAGGGAATTGAGGTCTCTTAGCAAGGAGTTCAAGCTCTTGCAAGCAAGAAAATATGTATTCTTCTTTGGACAACTCATTCTTGAGAGAAATTATGAAGGAAGGGAGCTCAATTTAAATGGATAGAACAACCTTGGTACAGTATACAAGGGTAAATGGAGTGGTTTTAGTGGGGGTACAAATGGAAGTGCAATAGGACCAAAGGGCAGGATTGAGGCGAAGGTGCCAATCGCGACCAACATCATCGACTTTTTCCTTGAGGATAGTTTTATTCGTAGCCTCTACTTGACTGTTACCTTGCGGGAAATACTTAGAAGACGAATGTTGGGTAATTAAAAAATTTATACACATCTCTGTGACATCCTTGTTTTAAAATGTCCTCTATTATTATTGATGATGTCCTGAGGAATACCATAGTGACAACTAAGGTAGTTCAAAATAAACTTCAAAATCTATTTTCCAGTAGTGTAGGTAAGAGGAATAGCTTTGACCCACTTCGTAAAGTATTCAGTGGTGGCAAGGATGTATTTATGGCCATTGGAAGAATTGGGGAAAATCTGGCTAACTAGGTCTAGGCCCCAACAAGAAAAGAGCCAAGGGGTGATGGTGGGCTGAAGGGATTGGGAGGGAGCATGTATCAAATCATCATGCTGCTGACAAGGCACACATTTCTTCACATAGTTATAGGTGTCCTTCTCCATGGTAGGACAATAGTATCCAGTACATAACAATGTTTTTGCCAAGGTGAGCCAACTAGAATGGGCCCCACAAATTCCTTGATGTACCTCCTCCAAGGATGTTTATGCTTCATCAAAATTCACACCTTAGAAGAGTTCTGTTGAAGTTATTTTGGAATAGGGTATCACCAAGAAACGTGTAATGGGAAGTGTGGTAAATGAAGGTTTTTCGTTGATTACGCGTTAGGGTGAGTGGGGTATTTCCATCATTAAGGTAGGAATAGATTTCTTGATAATACAAGGAATTAGGATCAACAATTTCACACACCATTGCAGTGTTCGGTTGGTCATAGGCAGGGACCGTAAGATTCTCAACAAGGAACTCACACTATGCACTGTGTTCTAGCATGGTAATCATGGACTTGCTGGTAGCCATTGCATCAGCTACTTTTTTGTTCATGCGAGGAATTTTCTAGAAGACCAAGTCTGTGAAGTGTTGTTTAAGGTCTTCAATTATGCAACGATAGGGAAGTAGTTTATCATCCTTTGTTTGATATTCATCTAGAAATTTTTTGATAACAAATTGTGAATCACCTAATACTAAAAAACTAAGAATCTTCCATTGTATGGCCTGACGAAGTCCAAGTACAAGGGCTTAATATTCTATAATATTGTTGGTACAAGGAAATTATAATTTGTAGGACTTAGGGATGAGATCCCCTTGCAGTGTAACAAACAAGATTCCTTCCCCTGATCCTTTCAGAGTAAAGGATCCATCAAAAAAAAATTTCCATGGGAGATGTTGGTTGTATTCCTGGTTCTAGTCTGTTTGCCCAAAATTTTGTGATCCTCATGCTCTTTTCTTTCCTAAAGATAGAAGTCTCTCAGTTCCTTGTAATATCCCTGTTGAATTTTTTAGGTTTTCAAGTCAAAATCCATGTGAAAATGCAAAACCTCAAAACCCCAGGTCCTGTTCTAAATGAGAAAAAACCCTAAAATGTTCATCATGCTTCTATTTTGGAGTTACCTTTTTGAAACAACTTAAGTCATATGTTTAATACATAGTCGCCTAGTCCCGTGATCTTAACAACATATTCCTTTTTGTTTCGAGACTTGGTGATTGACTTGTGTCAGGATGTCTCTCAATGAAATGGAATATTCCTTTTGTATTATGAGACTTGGTGGAGCCCTTCAGTTGCGAAGTCTCTAAATGAAGAAACATGTCAGCAATTAGCGAACGGGCCCACAGATGAGTCATGGTGTCACGTGATTGATCCAGTAGTTAATAAATTATTTTGAGACTTGGCAATTGCTTCAATCGCATGGTCTCTGAATTGGCTTGCAGTTATGTAATGAGTGTAAAGTTCATGTCACGTAGTCTCCAAATGTTTTGAAAGTTAAGTAAAAGATGCTGAGACTTCACGACTAGCCGCATACAGTTTGGAATATAGAGCAGTCAGGTAGTCACTGGATCAAGTTGCTGAGTCAATTTTTATTCAGTGATTCAGAGACAAGCAATGGAAGGAGACACGTGTCCAAAGGTGAAAGGATTAATAGGTTTGTCGCATGGTCTCCCAAAGGAATGAAGTCATCTGGAAATTAAGAGACTAAGGTTATAAAGTGCTTTGTTGTTGTGTAGTCTCTGAATTGATATAAAGGTATTAAAAAATATTCAGCGACTTAGCAGAGCCATCAGATGCAAAGAAAAATAGATCAAACGGTAGTCACAAAGTCTCTGATCAAAAAGGCTTAAAGGTAGAAGTGCTCGCGACTTGGAGATAGTTGTTTGTCACGTAGTCTTTGAGTTAAAACCAAAAGAAAATGTTTGTCTCATAGTCTCTGAAAGATTGGTTAATTAACATTTGCAATCAGCGATTAAGCGACTGAGGTAAGTTGCGGAGTCTCTGAATAAACTGTGAGTTAAGTTTTTCATTCAGTGACTTTGATTTTTTTAGTCGCGTGATCGCTAGAAATAAACTATGGTTAGCCAGGTAAAGAAAATAACACAGTCACATGGTCTCCAGAAGAATCAAGGGTTAAAGAGTTGGGTCAGTGACAAGGAGATAATGCACAGTCGCGTGGTCGTTGAATATGAAATCTTAGAAAAGGTGGCAGTTGATGACAAGATAGCAATGAATGATTTGGCGTCCAATGACAATCTAGGAAATTGATTACTGTGTAAAAGGGGTATCTGAGATGTATGAAAGATAGCCAATCATGTGAAAACATGTCACCTTCTCTGAATTTTATAAGGATTTTTTGAAAAATACACATATATGAATTTGATTTCCTGTCACACTCATGAACTACGGCTAGGTTTTCAATTAATTTCATAGCGTGCTGAATTAAAGACAAAATTGATGATTTTTCAAATGATGAGCTGTGTACTTGAAATAGTTACCATAAAGGAGTTGATTGAAGGCTCATTTTTAACTTATCTTACTTTCAGAGCTACAGAGCAAAGAAGTGCTAGGTTTTCTGAATTGAGAGAAGAAATTGGTTAAGTTGCAGAGTACTTAATTGATGGTCAAGTGCTGAATCATTGGAAACAGCACACAGAGAAAAGAAGTGAACCCTGAGAGAAGATTTGTTTCAATATCGGTAAAGAAAAGAGGATTGAAACAAAGCAAACATGAGTAAAGAAGTTAGTGTGGCCTCTACCAATGGGAGGAGCGACAAGATAGATGATGATACTAAAGGAAAAAGGAATTATTCTGATGAATTCCTCAAATTATTGCCGGGGTCTACACAGAACAAAAGGGCAAATGAAAATGTTTTGACTGATGATTACTGCAATATCAGAGATGCTGACACTTCGGGAACAACAGGTTTTTCTCTTTTCAATTACTTTTATAAAAATTCTGATAAGGCCATTCCAGTGTCAAACCCTTGGACCTGTGGTCTGGCTAGGTTAATTGTCCCTAACATATATATAGATGTAGACTTGTTCTTAGGTCTTTCCAGTCACTATGATGTCTTGTCTAGGACAATTAAGAAAAATAATGGCACTGCCCTGCTCATCCTGAACAAAAACTCGTTTATGCAAGCTTTTGGCTTGTATAGTACCATGTCCACAAAAATTAATCTTACTAAGCAAGAAGAGAGATATAGGTTAAAGCCTGGAATTGCTAGGGGATTATTGCAGAAACACATGCATAAGGAGGTAAGGAGCCATTTTACTCCTATACCTGGGACAACACCCTATTTCTTTAAGGACCTACATTTCTATATCAAATATATTTCCTATCCCCTATGTAGAGTGTTAGGGAGAGATGGAGGAGCTGAGAAGATTAATGATGGGATTTTAATGATGGTGTTGGATTTACAAGAGGTGCATTCTAGCACCAGCTATGACTACATACAATACATCATTGATGAGATGCATGAAGGTTTTGTAGCTACACAGAAAAAGATGAAGGATCCAAAGGAAAAAGAACCTCAGTTCTTGCATTATTCCATCCTGATGCACCTACTCTTACATTTCAACTACAGGATCATGGATGTGAACAATTTGGATACTCAAAGGATTTTTAAAGACAAGCCTAATCCCATTTAGTTCTGGGTTAGGGTTTGGAACTATACATCCAGGGATTACGATTACTATGCATTTCAGAACCAGATTGTTTATCCAATAATGTAGAGCATGGGCATCAGCAAGGTAAGGCTCCCAATCAAGGTGCTCCAACTACTTAGGCCTTGTGAATATGTAGACAAATGGGAGGGAGATCATAACTGTGGAGACTTCTTCCTTGAGGAGAAATTTACCATGATCAAGGTATATGGATGTGTGCATCCACCTCATATCTTTCCCTACCATGTGCCA
Source organism: Thuja plicata (assembly GCA_018584345.1). Lineage (NCBI taxonomy): Eukaryota > Viridiplantae > Streptophyta > Pinopsida > Cupressales > Cupressaceae > Thuja > Thuja plicata. The sequence goes on from MU223751.1 coordinate 2,859,833, forward strand.
TCAAGAGTTGCTGCCATGGAATTCATCTGGCAGCTTTTATTGACAGATAATGAGCATTTTTCACCTCACAGAAAAGGGACCCTAACCCCTAGGCAGTTCAGAATTTTCAATTTCACTATTAGCAAAGGTGCCATTGACACGATCAGCCAGTGGTTGTAGAGTTGCAGAATAGGGGCAGCCTCATATAGATATATTGATCCTGAGGGTTTTATGGCAGGAGTCAGAAGGATGTATACACCCATAATACCTAATTCAAATGTTCATTGTGAGTGCATAGAAGAAGATGCAACAAGAAATCTTCTTGATGAAGATGAAATTAGGACAAGAAGGGAGAGGATTCATGAATTACTAAAGCTAAAAACACAAATAAAAAGAAATGGGTTGGCTTTTGGAGGCTTCTAACCTGATTTTCCCTACTTTGATAGAATCAAAGCCATGAATGATAATTTCTATGTGCTTTGTGAGAAACTTGACAATGTCCTAGATAAGAAAGGACCCCAGGAGCCTGAACATTCAAAGTCAAAATATGAAAGTGATGGTGATGGTGACTATGCCTGTCCACCTCAATATGATCAGCCTCAACAAGATGTTGCAGAGGTACCATAGTTACATGGATCAAAGGGCCATATCATTGATCTAACAAAGGTCTCCCAGCCAGATGATGAAGAGGAACCTTCAGCCAAGAGGCAAAAAGTTGACATAGGACAACCTTCAATTGTTAGGCAAGAAAAGAAAAAGGATAAAGCAAGTGCCCTAGTTCCTGGGAACAGGTTATATGACCATAACCTAAGAAAACTCATTAGACAGGGAAAGAAGAAACAACCTGATATAGAGGAAAATATTGAGTTGCCTCTCAAGTCTTGTATTGATGAAAGATTACTACATCAGCAACAATTCTTAAATGATGATAGTTTCATCAAGACTGATGAATTTAAATATTTTTTGAGATGGCATAAGAAGGAAGAAATAAGAGCCCAATTGAAGGTTGATGGAGAAGAAACAATCACAAATGAGGCTCTATTAGCCTTGCAATCATATGACCCTGACAGTGAGGATATCTCACCAATTGAGGCCAGGCAGATGGTATTAAACAGTGGCATATTGGTTGCTGAGGGCTAGGATTTGGCTTCAAATTTCATCATTGATCAGATAAGAAAGAAGCCATATTTGAAAATGGCAAGTGAGGTAAAAATTGGAGACATGATAAATGGTTTTGGGTATAGCCCAAAGTCTCAGGCCTTTGCCATGTGGAGCCTTTTCCCAAAAGATCAGAAACCTCAGCTGGTGAACATCCAAGAGAATATGGTGGGTAATAAAATGGTTTTGTCAGTACAAAATACAGGGGATCTATAGATATCCCAGATTATGACACACTAGACACACTTAAATGAAGACAAGACCAAGAAACTGTTTGATAAGTGTAGCATTTTGATTGAGGAGATTAGTGCTTTGGCCAAAGACAGAGAGTTGTGCCACATCAAGATACACCAACAGGATAAGGCAATTGCTGAGTTGCTAAAGAAACTAGAAGAAAAGCCTAAAGTGGTGTATGTACCTTCACAACCACCTTTGCAAATTGAGGAGAAAGCAAAGTTAGAGGAGGTGGTTGAAAAGGATGACATGGGAGAGAAGAAAAATGAAATAGCTTTAAATGCATTCAGATGCATTTTACAACATAGAATTGATATATTGAAGGATAAGATAGATGTCATCCTCAATGCATATAATAAGTTGCCTACCCTACATACGGAGATAACATGGTACCTTGCTATATTGAACCCTTATTTTGTTAATTGGTCTCCTAGGGTGCAACTATTTGAGAAACTTGCCTTTTTGCAGCCCTTAAAGCCAGAATTGCCTGAGGTGGTGACAGAGGTAGGAGATGAGATTAAAAAAGGTAAATGTGGCCTTATCATTCTTCAAGGGCAAGTTGAATCAAGTAGAGGTTAAATTGAGCATGTTTTCTTCAGATTTCAACAAATTTGTTCCTTCCCTTAGAGGAGAAGATGATCAAGTGAAGGCCTTAGAAGCCTGGAGGAATGAGTTTGACAATAAGATGCCTAGTAATGAGGCATTCATTTCAGGATCAGATTTGGATTTGGAAGGCCTCAATAAGATTTTGGATGAAGCTTTCAAGGCGGAGACTGACATCAATAAATTCCTAGTGGATGTTAAAAACATCACCGATGTTAGATGGGATAGGCAAAAGGAACAAGTACAGAGCACACAAAGCTTTAAATGGCCTATGGAGGATGAAGTGACAGCATGGGAATTGATGACTAGGCCCAAGAAAAAGAAGCCTGTGGTGGAGGAAGAAGTCTTGGATGATGAATGAAGGTGAACACTTGGCGCCTCACTATTGAGTATAATGAAGTCAGTTATTATTGAAGGAAAGTGTAGGTGAGCCTGTAAGGGAGGTCACCTAAGCTTGACATAAATATTACAAGCTACCATGAATACTATCAGAACAAAGGCACCAGATTCAGAGAAGAACAAAGAATATCAGATTTCATCTCCTGATTTTGTTTCTTCCACCGCTTCTACATTCTCCTCTTTTGTCTTTTCTGTAGTTTTAGGGTTAGGTTTCTAAAACCATCCGAAGCTTGTTGCATCCTAAAGGATAGGATTCCAAGATGGTTAAGGACCTATAAATAAACAAAAAGTTGTAATAGCAAAGGGGGATGAAATATATTGCAAAAATCAGACTTTCTAAATTTGTGTCTGTGTTTTCAAGCTTCAAAGCTTTTCATGTATGAAAGCAGGATCATATCAATAAAATACGATGTAATTTTACTCTTTTCTATTATTTTCTCTTTATTTATTGTGTATGCTCTTTTACGTTTAAATCTACAAGGCATTTTTAAGCATTTTGGTTATAAGGTAACTATTTAATTACTTGCAAGTTTCTTTCAAGCAAAGAACTAAGTTTTGTGAGTAGCTTCAGGGAGCATAACAGTATTCAAGGATTTGATACAATATTCTAGAGGTAACTAGGTAATTTGTAAGGCAGTTTATCTGAATTGCATGTAGGTTGTAAGGCAGCTTATAGTATTTTTTTTCTATGAAACTTTAGCTCATTGACTCTATAGCCCAAAGGCAGGCACTGATCTAAGATTTGGTCTAATAATCTATCATCATCCAGGTATTCAAAACTATTCAAAATTATTTTAATCAAAATACTTCTGTTACTTAGAACAAATGAGCTAAACTCATTAAGGACTCATATCAGCAAGATAGTGTCCATTTTAGTGATTCCTTGGAGAGTGAATCAACTAGGTTATCCCTCCTTAAAGGAAGAAGGATGAAAATCCTTGTATCACTGGTTTATGCTATATTTACAATCATGGTTTGTATGGTTAAGTTTTGCATTTGGTTATGCTTGGTCATTTTCAAGGTGTTTCATAAGTTGGTTTAACAAGGATACATAGCAAATCAGTGTCCACTTTTATACATACTGTGTAATCAGTAATCATTAAGAGGTAAAACTTGCCTGAGTATTTGTGGAGCTCAAAAATGAAGAAGGATCTTATCCAATCCCTAGCAATTAGGATTTCCTTGTATATGAATCAGTATTAGAAGGCATAGTGTTCAAGTAGTCATTTCAAGCATTGTGATTCATACAATAAAAATCCCTAACAGGAGACTCGAGGCAATATTAAGGACTGATTCATCTGGAAAATCTGTGATTAGTGGATGCTTTCTATCAACATGTGCTTTAGCTAACTAATATGCAATGACTTGTCCTTTTATAGCTTTCCAATCCATATAAACAATGTCAAACTCACTGAGAATCATAACCCATTTTTCCATATGGCCAGTAAGAATAGCTCTTGACAAGAGATACTTGAGTGGATCAATCTTAGAAACAAGGTGAATCTTATGATTAAGCATATAATGTCATAACTTCTATGTGTAGAAGACAACAGCCAAACATACCTTTTCAATGAAGGAATAATTCAACTCATAACCAACAAGTGTCCTGCTGAGGTAGTAAATTTATTGTTCTTTTCCAGTGTCATCTAGCTATGCTAAAAGGGAACCTAATGAAACCTTTGTGGCAGATACGTACAAAATCAGAGGATGGCCAGCAACAGGTGGCACTAGCATGGGTGGATTAGCTAGATATCCATTTAGTTTCTCAAATTATTTTTGACATAGGAAATCCCATTGGAACTTGATATTCTTGCGTAGAAGATGAGAAAAGGGATGCACTTTATCTACTAGCTGCGACATGAATCTCTTGATAGATTGGAGCTTTTCTTGTAACCTGCGTAGTTGTTTCAATGTTTTAGGTGGTGGCATCTCTAGGATGGATTTTAATTTCTTTGGATCCACTTCTTAGGATTTAGCCAAAGCTTATTTTTCTCCAATTGCTTAAAGATTATAGTGAGAATGAGAATGTGTGATTCTTGTGTCTTAGATTTTCCCAAAAGATCATCTACATAGTCTTCCATGATGACATGCACAAGATCATGAAAGATAATAGTCATTACTCATTAATATGTTGCTCCAACATTCTTAAGACCAAAGGGCATCACTTGATAATAGAAGGTACCCTAAGGTGTCATGAAAGAAATCTTGTTTTGATCTTCGAGTGCTATTCTAATCTTATTATAACCAGAGAAGCCGTCCATGAGAGACAACATATCATGTCTAGTAGTCAAATACACTATAATGTCAATATTGGCAAATGGAAAATCATCCTTAGGATATGCAAGGTTCAAGTATCCGAAGTCTATACAGATGCAGATGCCCCCAGTAGGATTTCCTACTAGTACAATGTTAGAGACCCATTCAGGATAATCTATAGGTTGAATCACTTCTGCATCAAGCATCTTCTAAAGCTCTTCTTTGACTACCAATGCTACTTGAGGATGCATCTTGCATATTTTTTGTTTGATAGGTTTCACTTTAGGATTGATGATAAGATGGTTCATGACAAGAGCCATATCTAGCCCAGGCATATCCTTATAGGTCCAGGAAAAGTTGATTTTATGATTTTGAAGAAATGCAGTCATGTCTTTCTTTTCCTTATCATTGAGAGATACTACAATGTAGGTGATTTGTGGATTCTCTTTTGTACCAAGGTTGATTGGAATAGTGTCTTGAATGATCATGAAGGATATTTTTGGCTATGATAATATAAATGGAAGGTCAACTTCTCCCTCCTCTAGCACCTCACAAAGGTTTTCACTAGAGGGTGCATCCTTTATTTTGTCTTTTTCTTCATCCGAATGTGCCAGCGAGAGGTTTTCACCAGTGAATGTTTTTGTATTTTTTGTATTTTTATTTTCATTTTCATGTTTGTGACTAAGAGAGTTGACTTGGATTTTGAAGTAGGCTTTCTTGTTCTAGTGGATCTGATGCTCGTATTCTGAGAGATTCTTGAGTCTAAAGAGAGCTAATATTGCCTCATCCGAATCACAAATGTCTAAAATTGGTGGTGAATCTTGCCGATCCTAGTCAATTAGTTCAGGGTTTGTGAGGGGAAGGCGAGGGGATGAAAGGTTAGCTTCTATAATGGGGAGGATGTGGGAAAAGGCATCAAGGTCATCTTTGTAGAAGTTGCGAAATCCAACTTCATAGTTCACCAAGAACACCTACATGCAAATAACATGTTGTTTGAAGGAAGCCAAAGAGACAAAAAGAAAAGCTTGGAAAATATCAGTGGTGTGAGAGAAATTGTATTCCAAGATCAATTAACAATAATTACAAGAATTTCAACCTATAAGGTGAAAAAAACCCTAAAAAGGTAATAATCTAGGTTGCACATAATAATTAATATAAAATATTAATTATATGCACCTAAGAGACAACTTAAGTAAAATAGAGTAATAAACAGCTTAATAATTAAATCAAATTGATCTAAATAATAAGTGAAGATAAATAATTACTCTAACACCCCCCCTTAAGTGAAGCTTAGGAGGTAAGCTAACCTAGCATAGCTATGAAAGCAAGAAAAATGGGTCCTGGAAACAAGGCCTGATCAGGTACCCAAAACTAGGAAATCTTTGTAAACTAGAGACAAAGGAAAACCAAACTCAGTCATCAACTATCAAATCCATAAAATCTCTTGACTAGCATGCACTGTTGCTCTGTACTCAACCTTTGTAGATGAAAGTGTGCAAGCATTCTGCTTCTTGCACGACCATGTGATAGGACCTGAGCCAAGACAAAAGATAAAGCTAGAAGTAGACTTCTAATCATCAACATCACCAGCCCAATTTGAGTCAGTGAAGCTAATAATGTGAGGAGCCCCTAATGTGTAATGAATGCCATATATAAGAGTGCCTTAAATGTATCTCAAAATATGCTTGGCAGCTTGCCAGTGACTATCATGAGGTTCATGTGAGAGCTGAGAGACAAGACCAACTGCAAAGGAGAGATCAGGATGTGTGTGTGTTAGGTACAACAAACTGCCAACCAACTATCAATACAATGTAGGATCCACTGAAGGTGAAGTGCAAGAGGTAGACAAGGTAACACCCGACTGAAAAGGTGTGGGAGCAGGCTTGCAATCAAGCATATCAAAGTGCTGAAGCATGTCAAGAGCATACTTCTGCTGGTAAACAAAGATCCCAGTAGAGGACTGAACAAACTACAGACCAAGAAAGAAGTGTAACAGACCAAGATTAGTCATCTCAAACTGCTCCATCAATGTGTTCTGAACATCTTGAATGATAGAAGATGAGCTACTTGTGATGAGAAGATCACCAACATATAGCACAAGGATCAAAATCTCATCCTCAAGATGCTGAATGTAGACTGTAGGATCATAATGGCAGCGTGTGAAGCTTGTGGAAAGCAGAAAAGAGTCAATCTTCTCATACCAAGCCTGAGGGGCCTATTTGAGACCATACAAAGAACATCAAAGTCTACAAACCAAGGAGGAATCCTACAAAAATCCCTGAGGTTGCTCCATGTAAATCTCCTTAGTAAGATCACCATGCAAGAATGCACTCTTCACATCCATCTAAAAAATGGGCCATCCCTGAGAAGCTATGAGGGATAAGAGAAGGCGAATAGAATTCATCTTGGTGACAGGGGCAAATGTATCAATGTAATCAATACCCTCAACCTATGAAAAACCCTTCATAATAAGACGTTCCTTGTACTTATCAATGTAACCATCATGAGCAAACTTAGTATGATACAACCACTTGCATCATACTAACTTTCTTCCCTTAGGAAGAGAACAAAGATCCCAAGTATGATTCTTCATCAAAGAAGAATACTCATCCATAGCACTGTCCCACTTAGAATGTCTTGTCACTGCTGAAAATGTATGAGGATCACCACAAATAGCATGACTTAGAAGACTAGAACCCACAATATGAGACCGGGTGTGACAGAAAGTGGAAGGGTCACCAGCCAGAGATCCTATAGCCTCAACTATAAAATGAGCCCATCTAGGCATCGATGGAGGATCTTGTGGTGGAAGTAAATGGGGATCACCAAGATCATCATCCTCATAATCCTAAAAAGAAACTGGAAGGGATGAGGGAGTAGTGGTGAGTGAAGTAGACTCTGGAAGTAGGGTGTCCACTACAAGAAGGCGCTCATCAAACTGGACATCCTGTCAAAATAGGACCTCTTTGGAATCGGGATCAAACAACCTATACACCTTAACATCCTCGCAATAGCCAACAAAAATGAGGTGTCGGATCTTCTGATCCATTGCTCTCCTCTGAGCATTAGGCACAAATTCCCATGCTTCACTACCAAAAACTTAGAATGAAGATACATCAGGTTTGACATGAGACCAAGCCTCCTCAAGAGTCATATGTCAAACTATCTTGTATGGCATCCGATTATGAATATAGTTAGCACAATTAACTACCTCTACCCAAAAGGATGAATCCATGGACCTGGACTGTATCATACAATTAGCCATGTGCTAAAGTGTTCTATTCTTTCTCTCTGTCACACCATTCTGCTGAGGGGTGTAGGGCACTAAAAACTGATGCTAAAGACAATGTTCAGAGAAAAAATCCCTAAAATCTTGGTTCACATACTCCCCCTCATTATTTGTGTGTATCCGCCAAATAGAAAGACCAAATTGTTTCTCCACAAATGTCTTAAACACTCGAAATGAATCAAAGACATTAGACTTGTACTTCAAAAAGTACACCCATGTGCACCTGGAGAAGTCATCAATGAAAGTAAGCACATATCTGGCACTAGAAAAAGAAGTAGGAAATAACATGAGGTCACTATGAATCAACTCCAATGGTGCTAAAGCATGAGTAGCTTTCCCCTAAGGAAAATGATCCCTATGTTGTTTGCCAAGAACACAACCCTGACAAACACCATCAGTGCAAGAAATCTGAGGAAGCCCAAGAACAAGTGCATGTGTGCTCATCTGCTAAAGATATCTGTAATTGGCATGGCCCAAATGCTCATGCCAAATTCTTCTCACAGAATCTGCATGTGCTATAAGATAGGAACTTGTACCATCAGAAGGCTCAAATCCATCAAATCTATATATGCGGGATGCAAAGTCAACACTCCCAATAGCCACAATCAAATCAGAATCATGTAAGTCCTGAATAACCACATCATGTGGTGAGTACTCAACTGTCTTACCAAAGCTAGAGTGGCAAATCTAATAGATGGACAATAGGTTCTTCAAGATGTTAGGGTTAAAAACAACATCCTAAAGAGAACCCCCAGCTAATGCAACAGAACCAGAACCCAAAATTGAAAGATGTAATGAGTTCCCAATAGAAATCTGTGAAGTAGCACAAGGAACAAGTGAGGTGACCAACTACTGAGTGTGATTCATATGGTGAGAGGCACCAAAATTCAAAATCTAGGTGGGCCCAGAAGTCGTTTCTCATACAGTAAGAGCATGACCTTTCCCTGTAGGGGAGAATGTGGACTGAGGAGAAGAAATGTGATGCTCTTACATGGCTTCCTCTAAAGCCTCCAAATGTTTCCAACACCGAGAAAATGGATGTCCATCCTTTCCACAAAAGCTACAGGTCTCAACTAATTTCTTCTTAGTCTTGGAGGTAGACTCAGGAGACTTCAAAGAATATTTACCCTTGGAAGGGTTAGCTGGAGGTTTTGAATTACATTTTTGTGCAGGTTTGGAGGAATACTCATTGCCTGCTGAATCTTTCTTTGGTTTGGCTTTCTATTTTGGTTTCCCCTGTGAAGATTAAGCAACCAATGCTTGGTTTGAAGAGCCAGAAGCATCCATCTATTAGATCTTTGCATGTTCCCATGTCAACCGTTCAAAGAATGTCTCAAATAAAGGCATGGTGTTTCTGGCACCCAAAGCATCCATAGTGGAGTAAAAAGTCAAAGAAAAGAACTGATACTATCCTCTCAACTTTGGGAGTATCAAGAAGATACACTCATAATCTGTCTTGGTTTTCCCACATCCCTGCAAAATGGAACGCAAAAAATTGAACTTCATCAAGAAGTCCTTAATGGTGGGAAAGCTGGTAGGAGTCAAAGAAGTTAACTCTACATCAAGCTTAAGTGCTCGGAACTCATTCACTCTGCCAAATAAATCTGAAAACTTGCCCCAAATAGCCCTAGGAGTGACCAAACCATCCAGGTGAAACAAGAGACTGTTAGAGATGTTCAGTGCAATCAATCCCATGGCTTCATCCATTTTGTTTCTATGCTAAACAACCTCAAAAGGGCATTGTAGGATAGGTTGGTGTTCATCCAGACATGACCACAAGCCACGTGACATGAGCATCCTGGTCATGTGTGCTTTCCAGGTGTGATAATTGCATGGTGTCAACCGGGCCATAGAGGGGTCCGACATTGAGAGAAGAAGAAGACAGAAGTAGAATGGTCTTTTCTGAAGTAAATTATAGAAAGGAAAATGCACCCCCTCACAATGTATAAATCTATCCCCCGTATACCAAAGAAACAACTATAGAAAGCACAAAAAAACTAGAAGAAAACCTGGATGCCAGATGCAGAGATGGAGGAAACTAAAGCCTCTACTTCAATGCCAAAAATAGGAGCTCAAATAGCTTAATCAACAATTGAAACTAGCATCATCGCCTCTGACTTGGAAAGATTTTTCTGACAATATTTCATTTTTCAAAAATGGACACCGTATGCAAAAGATATGGCCAAAAAATAATTGCACCTCTGGAAAAGAGCTCTCTGAAAAAAAACCAGACACAAAAAAAAATTTAATGGTTAAACGATCGTCACAGTGCCCAGGAAAAAAATTGACAGTCGTCAGCACGTCACGGGCCTGTCTGCCGGAAAAAATTTGCAGGCTGCCAGAAAACATATAGTCACCGGGAAGGTGATGTCACCCCTAGAATGATTACGTTATCAGGGGGGCTAGCCGACAGTGGTGTGGGAGTGGTGCTCCAGGTAGTGGCGGCATCTGGGTGGCGCTCTGGCAGCTCCCGGGTGGTGCTGCACCGGCGATGCTACCGGGCAGCGGTGGGGGCGATGCGCTGGCGGGGGCCGGGCGTAGGCTAGGCCTGGGTGGTGTGGCAACGGCATAGTGGGCTACGGTTGGCTACACTCCACAAGAAGCCCTAAAGGTCTTTATGTTTTTAAAAATATTTATTGTTCTTGCCTTGGGAAGTGTGTCGTATGGCTTTGAGGGCAAAAAAATTTCCCAGATGCTACTGTGACCAAATATGGCCAACTTTATATGAAAATTTGATCTCCTAGGCCCTCTAAGCATAATGGCCGCATCTTTTTTTGCTCAAAATGCTCCAGAAAAAAATGCCTCCTCCAAATTGAAGAAAAAACCCTAGATAAGCTGTAGTTTTCATCTTCAAATCATGACTTCAAGACCTCCAAACCAGGCAGTAGCAGGGAAGCTTCTGATACCATGTGGAAGTTGAGAAATCCAACTTCACAGTTTGCCAAGAACACCTACATGCAAATAACCTGTTGCTGGAAGGAAGTCAAAGAGACAAAAAGCAAAGCTCATAAAATCTTAGCGGTGTGAGAGAAATTTTATTCCAAGATCAATTAACAATAATTACAAGAATTTCAACCTATAAGGTGAACGAAACCCTAAAAAGGTAAAAAGCTAGGTTGCACATAATAATTAATATAAAATATTAATTATATGCACCTAAGAGACAACTTAAGTAAAATAGAGTAATAGACAACTTAATAATTAAATCAAAGTGATCTAATTAATAAGTGAAGATAAATAATTATTCTAACATGTAGAAGTTGAGAAATCCAACTTCACAGTTCGCCAAGAACACCTGCATGCAAATAACTTGTTGCTGGAAGGAAGCCAAAGAGACAAAAAATAAAGCTTGGAAAATCTTAGCGGTGTGAGAGAAGTTGTATTCCAAGATCAATTAACAATAATTACAAGAAGTTCAACCTATAAGGTGAACAAAACCCTAAAAAGGTAAAAAGCTACGTTGCGCATAATAATTAATATAAAATATTAATTATATGCACCTAAGAGACAACTTAAGTAAAATAGAGTAATAGACAACTTAATAATTAAATCAAAGTGATCTAATTAATACATGAAGATAAATAATTACTCTAACAATCTTTGATGTATTGGAAAGGAACTTTGAAAAACTCCTCTTCGGTGTCTAAATCTGATGCGACAAAACAATAGTCCTCGGTGAAGTTAGTCTTAGTTTCTAAGGAGCCAAATCTTTGTCTGCAAGGATAGTCGTTTGTTGTGACAATTGTCTTTTTACCAGTTTATTTTGTGCCAAGGCCAGTGTCATGATATCCCATGCTTTCAACGATGAGGGTGGCCTTGATATACTTTCCTTTAGGGAATGTCACTGGTTTTTCTTCTTCTTCTTCGTCATAGAGCCAATCAAGGACGTTAGATTCCATGTGCTCATCTGATAAAGACCCCCAATGTTCAAAAGTGGTCTTTTTACATTGCATAAGGTCCTTTTCTTTAGAGGGAGTTAGCAATGACGGTCCCCCATAGGACTTTGGGGACAAAGGGAGTTGTCCGATGCATTTAGCACTTTCAAATTTGTATTCTCCCATGCCTTGATCCATAAAAGTCATCTTCTTTTCAGATTCATGGGTTTTGTCTAAAGTGACCTTTTCTTTTCCTTTGGATTTAGCAACTGGTGTCTCTGATGTCTTCTTTTTAGCCAAGGAGGTTTTCTGAATAGGTGTTTCTTTCTCGATAGGTCGACTGAACTCATTCAATGGACAATAATTTGATTGTTTTATTTCTAGTCTCTTGTAGTATTGAAATGGTTTAGGGTCTCTTGGAATCATGATCTCTCTACGGTGATGTGGAAACTTGAGGCATTAGTGGTAGGTAGACGTACACCTTTGATAGTGTGTATCTAGGGTCAACCTAGCAAGATGTTGTATGGTAGATCCAGGTCCAACACATGACAAATAGTTTCAATTAGAGTTGGGCACACTTGTAGAGGCAGTGTGATCAAGCCTTTGCTTTCTAATTCTCTGTCATCATAATCCTTTATTATGATTCTCTTGTCTACATCTAGGATGTCCTCAGAAAGACCGATGTTTCGAATCATTTTTAATGTACACAAATTTAGGCCAGATCCACCATCTATAAGGACTCATTTGATTTTAGTGGATTAGATTTTTTCTTTGATGTGGAGGGACTTATTATGGTGAAGGTCAGGACCATACAAGTCCTTGTCAGTGAAAACAAGATGCTCTTGTCTAGCTAAATTCCCAATCATAGCTTGGAACTGGGAAGCGTTGATATTTAAAGAACATAGGATTCATTCAGAGAATTCTCAAGAACTTCTTTGTTAAGAGGCAAGGTACTCAGAAGTTCCACGATGGATATTTGTGCAAGCATCTTTCCTAACTGGGGAAATAGGTCATAATGTGAGGTAGGTTGGGCAGCAGTAGATGGTGTAGCTGGTGGGTTTGTAGATGTAGAAATATTATCGGTGGCTTGGACAATGACTCTGGGTTTGCGTGTGGTAGCATTATAATTAGCAGCTTTGAGGATCAAGGTTTTGACGTGGGTTTTGGATGCTTCGATATATCCACAAAGTTGATCAAAACCAAAGATATCATTTTCTTCTAGACTCCTACATGTTCTGTCAATACCTGTGATAGTGTTGGTGGAGTAATCCTATGGGATTGTGTTAGATGCATTAATTTGATTATGTTGTGGAAAAGTTTGGTTGTAGACTTTTTGCTTTGCATTGGATTAGGAAGCATTCTAGCCTTCGAATTCAATTTTTCCATCATCAATAATATATTGCACAAAGTACCTTAGTTTCATGCACTTCTTGGTATTATGTCATTTAATGCAATGATAATTGTAGTATGTTGGAAACAATTGTTTAATTGTGTGTTGTCCTTGATGTTACACAAATGTCATATCAGTCATCAGACAGAGTCTACCGAGTTCAGAATGTCATATCAGTCATCAGACAGAGTCTACCGAGTTCA
>MU223751.1:2887780-2923715 GCA_018584345.1 Thuja plicata
AATTCGCACATTCCTGCTTCTTCACATTTTCACATTTCTTAATTCGCAACTTGATCTTTCATATATACCCTTCAAGTTATCAAGTCGGCCCAATTACAAGTTTCAATTAATAGATATTACATTAGTCAGCTGAACAAACATTTACAAATAAAATCCTTCGGAGGCCGACGCTGTCCAGAAATGATATTCCAGTGTTGACCAACTGATGCTCGGTGAACACTGCAGATTCTGCTAGATCCTTCGGTAACCAAGTGAACTCGGTAAGCACTGACTTTCCTTCACATATTCTTTGATGACCGACTGAACTCGGTAAAGACTGAATTTCTTTTGTTGACCGAGTGAGCCCAGTGGTAACTAAATTCTCGATATAGTATTCTGGAACGCTCGGTAGACTCTGTAAATAGCTTCTCTTACCGTCTGAACTTGGTAGACTTGGTTAACTGCCTTGCTGAACATTCTGAGCTCGGTAGACTCTGTGTAATGACTGATATGACATTTGTGTAACATCAAGGAAAATACACAATTAAACAATTGTTTCCAAGAATCCTCATCAAATGAGGTGTTGATTGTTGCACGCCTCATGTTCCTAGCTTGGGATCAAGTAACTACCATATAATGGAAAACTTAGAAGAATGGAAGATGGGAAATGTGATATTGAAAGATGAAAGTGGATGGAGAAAAGATCTTGTTCTTGGACTGATTTGATTTTGATTATTTTATTGGATTGATTGATGCTTGATTAAGGATTTATTGATGATTGGTTAGGATTGAATTGAAATTGATTTTGATTTAAAGGTTTTAGAACAAAACCTAGGTATAACAAGACCTTGTGATGATACAAACACAAAAGGATTAAATTGGATTATATCTTTTCCTACTTGAAGATAGACTTGTGATCTTAAACAAAATAGGACACTACCAATAGATTTAAATTACTTGAGATAGACCAGTGGTCTAAAAGCAATGTTGTGTTTGTCTAAGAGTGAAGGTCTACAATACTTTTGATTAAGTTTGTCCAACCTAAGAAGGGATTGATTTGATTTTGATTTGGTTTGAAGTCCAAAGAAGCTTTATTTAATGCTTTGAGAGAGAGGGTGATGTTTGATGATGATGGAAGAATGAGAAATTGATTTTAGAAACAAGAGGTTGATCTAGTCATATTTTTGAAGGGTGACAAAAGCACAATTTATGTGATATTTGGCCATGAAGTTGCAAACTTTGTTGTTGTAGATGATGGCGTCAAATTTCTCATGATTCTTGATTTCTTGCTTTAATGATTGGGTAATGTGTTGATATTTCTTGGATTTTTGATTGGTCTATTTTTGTTCTCAATAAATAGGAGGAACCGGAAGCTTAACTTTGTTGTGTTTCTTGGAATCGGTCATGTCTTATAGCGAAAAAACTAATTTTGAATGAGCAACTGAATGTTTTAGGACAAATGGTTTTAGGATCCCATAAAAGACCATATTTTGAATGTTTTGGGAAATTTTGAAGCTCACTATATTAAAGAGGAGATGGCGGTTCTCAGACACAGATGGCAGTTCTCAAACACAGACAACAATTGCAGGATGCAGATGGAAAAACTTCACTAACAGTTGATCTTCACAGATGGCAATGCTAGGTCAGAGATGACAGTCTGTGAGCAGGATAACGTTTTGATGATTTGGAAAATTTTGATCTTAGTCTAATTTTCAATGGAAAGAACCAATTTCATCATAGTCAAACCAGGAAATAACAAGCATGTGTCTTGAAAACAATCCAACAAGGGAAAAAGAAACCTTGAAGGATACAAGAAAGTGTGACAAATTAGTTTGTTGAGGATTCCATTCGTGTTTTGATTTGTCAATGTTCTTCAAGCACTTCAAACACAACCTACCTAAGGAAATTTGCATAGCATGAAAATATTTGCCCGTAAACGTAGGTGCACACACAAGAGTTAATCAAAATACAATCGTCACCAAGCACGTAATGGATCCAGTCATGACGTCGTATTAGCCGACTCCAAACTCTCAAGGTGGCACGAATGTATGGGTGATCTTGGGGAAGTTACTATCTTCCTTGCACAAACATTATCACCTTTTGGGGGTGAACCATGTGGGCCTCTAGTTTAATATTTCTTAATAAGGTCCTCCATTCATGGCTATCCCTAGTAGTTTTACAAGCAAAATTAAGGCCTATAGACCTAAAAACACCCAAAATGTATAGTCTTGCAAGCAAGATTGAGACCTCTCCGCCCTACACAAGTTTAATGTATCCCCCTTGTAGTGTTGTAATCAATATTGAGACCAAGATGTCCCTACAAGTGCCCAATCAAGTGTAGTCTTGCGTAGCAAGACTAAGGAAGCGAGTCCCTACAAATGAAGGAGCATTAGAGATAGAAATAGTCACATATTTCCTCTCTTTGGATTGAAGAAAGATTTTGATTATAGTGGGGTGGAGTAGCGAGGTCCACTTGTTCCCCACTTGGGTCATTCCCAAAAGATTGCTCTCTTGGCAGGCCCTCTAAAGGATTAACATAAAGAAATGGATTGGCGATGAGAGGGGTCTACATTTCTAATTTTGCCACAAGGGAAAAAGAGCATAGTCTCCAACGCAATTTTGTTTTCTCCCAAACACATAAAACACTTTGTTCTTTCCAAAAATATTTATTTGTCTAAAACAAAATAAACATGTCTATATTTTTTATCTTCCAAAAGGAAGAGAGCATACTCCCCTAATGCTTATTTTGAATCATACAAAAGATCTTCTAATTAATCTAGGTGCCTAAAAATAACATGCTAAAAAGCACGATCATTTGGTCAAATGTATAAGGCAACCAACAAGAATGCAAGTAAGTAGTTTGAATGCTTATGTCTTCTCTCAATGTTCTACAACACACAAAGTCAGTAGTTGTATGTTCTTGGTCTTCAGAAGTGGTGCTGTAAAAAACCTCAGAAAAGATTAGTAACACAAAAATCTGATTGAAAATGATGAAAAACTATGAATCTGCATAGACAGCAATGATAGGTCGTAGATGGAAGATATGCGCAAATGGTTGTTTATAGGCGCAGATGCCTAAACAATAATATGTTTAGATGGTAAAAATAAGGCACAAACAACAGTTTGCAAAAACATAGAACTTTATACCTTTAGAAGATGTCAAAACACGCAGTTGGTAATCTCAGGCCGTAGACGACAAATCTATGGAGACGGTGAAAGATCTGCATAGACGAAAAAATAGAAAGGGTTAAGTTAGCCAAAAACTTTAGTTAACAAGCATATTCATTTTTAAAATTTTTTCCAGCATTTAAGTCTTACAAAATTCATACCTTGCAAAAAAAATCGAGAGTTAAAATTGCAAAATGTATTAAGATGCGTTATAAAACAAATATTAGCTAAATTTCTTTAATAGGTAGAGATGGTAGTTGTAGGGTGTAGACGGAGGAACTGTGCATATGGTGATTTGCACAGATGGCGGTCTGTAAACACAGACGGTAGTCTCAGGGTGAAGATGGCTCTGCGTGAATTTTTCCAGAATCACAAAAAAATGTGGCAATTTTTGAAATTTTTAAGGGACGTGGGTCCCTCTGAGTGTGCTAAAATATATATGATAAAAATTAAACCTACCAAGAATAGCACTAAAACATGCAAACATTAGGGTTAACCATTTGAAACAAGATCAAAAGGTTAGCATGCTTTAAATGAACTCAAAACAAGAAATTCCACCACAACCTCCGATGAGCCAAACAAGGGCACCCAAGCCTTGTTTATTTTCTCTTAGAGAAGTATGTGGGTGTGCTCTCCTAACATAATAACAAAATCCCACTAAAAGATATGAAATGCAAGCTAAAGGATGAAGAACTCGAGAGAAAGTATAGTGAACTTGTCTCAAGCTTTCACCATGATTGAAAATGAGAATGCAAAACTAAGCTAAGATTGGTATGCATGAGAAAATAAAACTAAGATTCATTCCATTAATTCTAAAATGTGATTTCCAAATTCAAACTTGAAATGAAAGCATGAAAATATGGAAATGAGCTAAAAATGTTAAAATGCTTAAGAAGTTCTAGAGCCAAACTAGCATGATAATAATGCAAAAGTGAGAGATGCATTTTCTCTTGGCAAGAGCCCTATTTATAGATTTTTGGAGGGAAGGGAAGGGTTTGGATGAGGTGGAGCACATGTTGCATCCACATAGATGCCACATGGAGGAAACAAGGGAAAAAGGACATGCCACACAAAAGTCAACCTTAAGCCTTTAAGGTTTGAGAGGCTCAAGGTTTCTCACACATGTGTTAGCAAACCTTGGAGAATGGAGTGGGGGGACCAAAAGTGGTTGCATTTAAGGAATTTGGGTGGCTTTCTTGGGATGGGTTGCTCACACATGTGTGAGCAACTCATTAGCACTAAAAAGGTGTAGGAATCACCTTTTTAGCCTAATAAGTGAGATTAACTAACAAGTAGCTTTATTAGGGTGAGTGTGACAGGTGGTAGAGTAGGTTTCTACGTGGGGTTAAAGACTAACTCAAATTAAATTCAAATTAATCAAGGTTTAGAATATTGTTAGAAAATGTGAGGAATAAATAAATTAAAATTTATTTAAAAGTGAATTTACGGAGACCATGTATTAAATAAAATTTAATACATTAGAAAGGTATAGTATCTAAATTAAATTTAAATACTATAGAGAATGAACTATATTTAATTAAATAAAAAATAGAACATAACAAATATAGTTAATTAATTAAAATCAACTATAATGTTACAGGAATATTAATTAAATTAATATAAGGATGATTTTTGACATCTATACATACTATGATACATATGTGTATGAATGAATATAAAAGCATTTATTAAGTTATATTTTCATAAGAAATGGTTGCGAGTTTATAATAATATTATGTTATTTAATAATGCCCTTTAGTTAAGAATTGGTTGGGAGATGGTTACCACTCAATAAAACTCTTGTAAATCTACTTGAGGGAGTTTATTTTTCATTCTTGGAGGGGATTGCTGGAGTTTTCATGAGAGAGATAAATTATGAAATTTGGAGAGGAAGATTGTTGAGTGATTTTGCTTGAAGATTTCATAGTTTTCTTTTCTTTTGAGAGAGGGACATTATTTGAGATTTTCAATGGTTGAGAAAGGGAGTTATTATTGTGGATTTGTAATTTATCTCTTGTATATTTCTTTAAGTGTAGAGGGTTTTGAAATACTTCATCTCAAGTTTGGATTGCTTTCTTCTTATTGGCTTCTTCTTCTTCCTTCTTCAGTGGGACCTTCACAGGACCCGAGGTAGGGATTGAATCCCTCAATGTCATAATTTATTTTATGAAATTTGAATTTTTTTCTATGATTTTATTATTTATGGTATTTGTACTTTTTATTCTTATAAGTATTTGTGAATTTGAATTGATTTTGGTGAAAATTGCCATGTGTTTTCCTAGGTTTTCTACCAGTCTATATTTGGAAATTTATTATTTCAACGTATTAATTTGGATCTAGGATTTTAATGGGTTTATTTTAGGGAATTTAAACTCACAAATATGAAATGGGTATTTCTTTTATATTTAGGGCTCAATTAATTCCCTATTATGTGCATTTTATTGGACTATGTATGTCCATCGTGCATTATGATTTATTAGTCAACTTCATTTGCATGGTATGTCCTAGTACTAATTTTTAAAGGTCTAATTTTGGAACCATATATAGATCTATGTCTCATATTTCATATGGAGTTGGTTTGGTGCTTTTTTGTTTTGTTTTGAGGAATTTACATCCATTTTCATTAGGGCGGGTCTGAATCCCAACTAGGGTTTTCAATTTTAGAACAAAAGTCGTAGCTTTATTTTCCACCGTTGGATATTTATAAAAATTGGATTGAGAGTCTATAATTATGTCATATAAATATCCACTGAAGAGATTGGATTTATTATCCATTTTGTGGAAGATATGGATGATTGTTCTATGATGACTATTCTTTGCATTTAATCCTTGTTTGAAATAAATTAGTTTAAGAAGATTAACAAGTTTTAGGGGTTGTATGGTTATCAGAAGTTGATAGGATCATGTTTTTTATTCAAATGGATTATTATTACTCTGACTATGATTTTTTATCATGTATGTTACATTTAGATTCCTCTTTAAGTGTTTTGGATTAATCTGAGTGCCAGATTAGGGTTTAGGGTTGTCTAGTGGATTAGATACAATTGTTGGTTTTCTAAACTCAATCAATTGATGTTGTGGAATGGTTATGACTTCCATAATGTTTTAATTTCATTTCATAATCCATTAATAATGTTTATTTATGGGTATGGAACCCAGTTTGGATATCCTGATATTGATGATCATATCTCTAGTGGTCCTACTTGCCTTATTGTTCATCCTTTTGTGTTGTGATTTTGGGAAAGGTTATTGCCAACTTAGGAATATCCTAGTTGATACCTCTTGAGTGGACCTTGGTTTCTATCTCCTAGAATGGGGGAGTGGTCCTCTTTGGATCCATGTGGTTGGGTGGTTAATATTTTTATATCGAGGTATTGTTCGTGGTTCTATGGATGATCCTAGTGCATGCTTCCTTCCAGGATTGCAGTTGAAGAATTTTCTATTGTAACATGTATCTTGTACTTAATGTAATAGGTATATATGTATTTTTGAGCTCCTGAATAGAGACATCTATAAATCATCCATGTTGCAATGTAATGTACTTCAAGAATTGTAAGGAATGGGTAGATTTAGGTGAAAGAAAATGGAAAAGATTATATATTATCTATGCTAAAGGAAAGTTGATTGTGATACTTGATCATGACTCCTTTATTAATTAATGTTTACATTTAAACATAAAATGAACTTAGATTTAGTATGAAATATTGTATCTAGGAATGAGGGTGTTATCTCTTAAAGAAAAGGGTTCAAAAGAAGTTATTGTGAAATGATGAAATGAGATAGTATCTTGATTATAGTATTCAGATGATGGTTATGTTTACTCATTGCCTCTAAAGGTGTATGGAGTAATTAAATACATAAGATATTTCTTATCTTAATTATTGCTAATCTCTCTTACCTGAATGCTCAAATGAAAAATGATATAAAATATCTCTCTATGTAATGTTAATGATGCTTTTGTGGAAAGAAGATCTTTGTGTACTTACTATCATGTTACCTAGTATGAACATAATTTTGATAAAGGAACTTAAGATAGGTTGAGTTAGATCTTAAATGATATTTTATATTTTTAAGAGAAATGATATTCATATACGTGAATTAGGTAATCATTGTAAAGTATTTTCATGTTGATTATTTAAAAAAAATACTTGCAACTTTAGTGGTTAGAAGCTTTGTCCTTCCAGGTTCACTGGTGGGGGTTACAAATTAATTAATTATTTATAATCATCACATGTGAAAATAAATAAACTCTTTTATTTATTTAATCATAATTATCTTCTTAATTATGAGTTTCAGTTAAACTCCACCCTTCTCTCTCTTAACTAATCAATTAAATTAGTTATCTATTTAATCTATCTCCTATTCTACTCCACTTCCTTAATCAAATTAGTTGTTCTCTCCCATCTATTCCAACACATGCAATCAGTTGAGTTTAACTCCCACTCACTCTAAGTTAAACTCTTCAATCTATCATCTTAAACTGATTTATCTATTTTATCAACATGCAATCAGTTTAGTTCAATTCGCACTCACTCTGAGTTCAACTCTCCAATCATGGCCAATCAACTCACCAATCATGGAATCTTGATTGGAATCCTAAAAATTTATATAATGAGAGATTGTTTCTCATATTTGGTAACCACAATTACTTTGAATTCTCATGTTGGCACATAGAGCGCTCATTTTTTGAGAGCCTGCATTGCATAGAGAAGGAGAACATCGAAAGAGCACTTTTGGTTTGCATTTTTATGTGTTTTGATTGATTTCATTATTATTTACTGATTATGCATACTTTATTTGCGTCCTCTTTTGATATTGGGAATACTAATTTCTTAACAGATCTCTTTGTGGTTCAGATTATTGATGTTATTGCAAGCTTCTATAGGTACCTACATATCCCTAATTATAGTGGGTGAACCCGACGTGAAGCACTAAGCTTTGAAAACCTAATTTTCTTTATTTCTTCATAGTTTTAGAATTAGTTTTAGACACATACAATTTAGATCGATGCACTTATAGTATTAAATCGATGCATTTGCATCCAGATTGACACATTTACACAATGCAATCGACAGACTTACATCATTCATGTGTCGCACTTGCCTCACAATTATTACTATATTATATTAATCTGTGATTTTTATCTTACTAACTGGCATTTTATGGATTGTGACCTTGGATTTAATTCCTGACAATCTACCAACGATCCCTAATTTTTATATATGGATATTCATCATAGATCTACTGATTGTTATGATCAAACTGCTATTATTTCTCTATTTTAATATAGGTTATAGGAATGATTTGACGCAGTTACACCACTAAATTGATGTAGTTACTGAGAAAATGATGTACTTGACTGTTTAATTCACCACAGTTATAGATTTTAAGCACCGCACTTATAGATCTGAAGTGTTGCACTTGGCTGATAAAATAGAAAAAAAGTATCTTCAGTCTTATTTCTCTCTAATATGTAAACTTCTCTTTTTTTGGTAATGAAGAGATGCAATGGGCCCCCAAAGCACAAGAAGGTTAAAATTTAGGACTTCATCGAGCAACAAAAAAGAGAATGACAGATTAAATAGAACAAGGGACCCACACATAGATTGAGAATTGAGGCACTTGAAGCAGAGATTAGATATGAAGGTATTATAAATACTTATCTGGATAAGGTAAGAGAAATTGCTGAGAAATTCAAGTGTCATTATATCAACACTAGCATACTTCTAGATTATTAGATCTATATTGCTAGGATTTTTCAGTACTAATAGTTTCTTGATAGCTTGTGGCATGGAAACAACTTGAATTTTGCTGAATTTGAAATCAATTCATTCATCTTTTGGTGCTTAAAAAGAATAGTTTAAGATCAAACATCACAATATCATCTTTCAAATTGGTGCTTAAAATTGAAGTGTGATTAAGAATTGAAAAAAAAAAGTACATCTAGATTTAGTGCAAACCCTCATCTGGTTTTGTGCTTTAAAATGAACTCACGTGCTTGTATGGATGATTTATACTATCAAAAATTTAGATTTTTGGAGCTTAATTGATTAACCGTGTGTTTTAAGTCTTTGGTGCACTTGCAAATTCTATTAGGTAAAAAAAAAATTGAATTTTTTAGAGAGGTCTTTCTGGGGAATGTGTTTCTTCCTCAGAGGATGACCTCAAACTAGTCATCCTTCCAATCGGTATATAAACAAGACGTGGGACAAATCCCTGAAAGTCTTATATCTATCCAAGCTTAAGTGATGTTTTTTTATGATATTCTAGCTCGAGTGAATATCCCTAAGTAGCCAACATGGTCAACTAGAGACTTAAGTGTCTCACACATGGACCTAACTACAACTTGGTTAATTAGAGACCCACTCAGTTCACCTTTGAATCAAGTTTCTTATTATAGTGCAAGGGGTTGCAAAATTTACCTCCAAGATTCCCATCATATGTGATCTATGGTATTTTGTTGGTGACAGAGATCTCCGTGTCCTAGTAGTGTGACAATGGTTGTGTGAGCTAACATACATCCAATAAATGAGCTTGTAACATTACATATTGAAGCCAATTTGGCAATAGATTAATCTGATTGTCTCTATTTTCGTTGTGATTTACCATGTGAAAATGTGTAGCTTGAAAAAAATTTTGAACATACACTGATCATTTCTTTTTTTAAAGTCAATCCTACAGCTACACTGAGTTTTGTGATTGTTGAGTTTGTACACATCTCCAACATTGGTCCTACAATTTTTTCCTATGAGAATCATATCAGAGAACCAAGTAGATCCAAAAACACAGGTCCCAAAACATTCCACTTGTCTCTTATCATGAAAATTGGTGATCAAAATACCCTTACATATTCATCTAGCATTTTTAGCACAATTTCTAGCATTGAATATTTCATAGTCATTTCCTTTTCGCATAGTCATAATTATACTCTAGAAAATATCAAAATCCCAAAAGCATAGCTTCAATTTCCTAGAGGTTAAGTTTTCCACCTTTCAGAGTCTTTTGCAGATTAGAGGGTGCATTTTCTTGAGACATTCCAATAGTGGTTTTTCATATTATATTGGCTTCATCAAAATTTATTCATCATCTCTTGCCTTTTCTTAGGCACTTATCATTCTGGTTAACACTTGTCTTAGACAAACATCATTGCAAGTATCAGTCATCTTTGTCCTATTGTTTTAAAGTCAAGATTGTCCACAAAATCATTCAGGTCTCTCCTCAGAGGGTTTACCTTAGAATTTTGTATAATCTCTCTTAGGTCATATTACCTGCATCTTAGGCATCATTCTAGTCATTCCTTCCTAGATTGCATCACTATTTGATTATCAAAAAATTGAAAATAAAACTAGGTTCCATTTACCCTTTGCATATGTCATTCACAAGATCCCAAAAGAGAAAAGGCACAATGGATCCCAACATAGAACCCAGACATGATCCCAATAGAAAAATTGATGTTCCTATTCAGAGGACCATACAAGTGGATTTCAATGATCCAAAGACTATTCAGTGTCATGAGAAAATACATGTTAAAATCCCATAGTTACCCCCTGTCCCTTCACCAAAAGATAATTTCTCATTTGAGAATATCAGAGCTAAATGAAATGATAGGGAATAATTTAATGATGCCCTAGAAAATCTTGGGGAAATGATTATTGTGGGATCACTATTGGAAACTAACCCAGATACATACTTCAAAATGCTTGCACAAAATGGTGTCAAAATACCCGTTGGATTTGATACTTCCACCATAATAGAAACCACTTCCATGCCACCATCTTAGCTTGCTTCCACAACACCTCTCCCAATCAATTCCATTTTACCTTCTAGAAACCCCACTCAAAGTGCATCCCAAGTGACCATGTCTTCCACCACACTAGGTATCCAATACAACAACCCTATCTATTCCACTTTTCCACCCATATCTAGCACACCTAGTACCACAACAACACCTTCCTTAATGACCTTAATCCATACATTGGGTACATCAAATATGGTTCCACCAGGTCACAATCCTATTAGTCTCTCGATAGGAGTCCCCCAAATAACTCAAGGGGCACCTCAACAACAACTTACCAATAGTCTCCCTACAAGTGTTCCTTCCAATTCAGAAATTCCCCAAATTAATCAAGGTGCACATCAACAACAACCTCCCATCAACCCCAATTACTCAAGAATTCTATTTTATTTTTTGAAACATCATGGAGTAATAAGGCCTACAACTTCCAATCCTACAACACCATCTTAGAAACAACCTTTGTATATCCTACTGTGTGTGTGAATATTGTACCTACAAGCTGCAACACAACACTTCAATATGTCATAATATGAATGGTCAAAATCATCAATTTCAATTAAAAAACATAGAAAACCAAAGGAAACTGACATATTTCTTCCTATCTAAGAAGAGTATGATGCTATAATTGCCCTCAAATTATGCATGAATCAGTGACACATTCAGTCCTAGAATGGAAGATTCAATGAGAAAATGAAGTTAATTGTCATGCAAATGTTCATTTTAAAGCACAAATGAAGATTATTTATTTATCTATGTGAGATTATGAACTAAAATGACAGCATAAGAGCACATTTAGAATTATAGAAATTAGAGCAGCATAAGAGTGTAATTGAAATTCTAATAATTAGGGCCCAATTGAGCTCAAAATTCAATCCTTTTATAGAAGAATTTGAGGAATGAGTGGTTGAGATTTATTTATGAGGAGAGGTGAGAAATGAATCTTTGGTGATCCATGTGAGTGAACTCTCATTGGTTCATGGATTGACTTTCCATGTGCAAGTGATGAGTTGTAATTAGAGAATTTATTTAATTCCTTTTAATTAATTACTTTAGCCAAGGATTTAATTGGGTTGATTTGATTTAAATAGGCCAAGGTAATTAATGTAAGTTAGTGATGAAATCACTTTGATTTTAGGAGATTAAATTGATTTTGATAAATTATGCCAATAATCAAATAGTTGGTTTGACATAATTAGGGGTATGATCACACTTATGGCCAATAGGGTATCTAGTTATAGTAGACCAAATTAGGATGGTTACATTTTCCCCTCTTTGAATTGATGTGTGAGAAGCGCATTGATTCAAAGAATGTCTGATGTTGACTTCATAAAGTTTGAGAAATCCGCACTTGATTGAACGAAATATAACTGATGAGATCAGTCTCGCACTTGATTGAACTAAGATTGATTGTATCGAATTTGAACTTGATTGAACAAATATTTATTGAAAATAGATCTAAAGATACCAATTCTAAACTTAATTGAACAAAAATTGATAGTACTGACTCCTAACTTGATCGAATGAACGTCAGTACAAAGCTGCTAAGAGCTGTGAGATATCAATTTTGAACTTGATCGAACAAGAATTGACAATACTGACTTCAAAATTGATCAAACGAAGGTCAGTACAAAGCTCTTGAGAGCTTGATAAAGATCTAAGAGATTGTAGGCATAGATATCTAGCTTGTTTAGCACTGAAGCCTTCTATCCAACAATCCCAACTTGATTGAAGGAATATGCCATGCCGCTAGTCTTTTGATGGTGAAGTTAGTTTTGTTGTTTGAGCAATAATTTGATTGATTTTAAGTGTGATCATGCCCCCTTAGGAACGAAATTGAAGGAAACAGAATAAAATCCCTCTTTAGAATGATCTTTGAATGGACCAGGTCAATTGGATGAAGAAAGAATCAATTAGAAGATGAGATGAAGCGAAAGTGTGTTAAGAGAAAAAAACAATTTTACCAAGTTGAATACTTGAAAATGTAAAGTTTGAGCTTGATAAAATGATGTATGACCAATATTTTGATGAATAATGTACAATTTTTTGATAGAGAACTAGGAAAACTGATTGCATAAAGCTTCTGAATCATTTTGTGAAGATATAGAGCAATTTTGCATTTGTAGGAGACTGCCGCAAAATTTTTACTGTGCTATTAAAAACATTGTCCTTGCATTCAATTTTGTTCCCGGTTGATCTGAGAAGAACAAAATTGAATTTTGATGGTCTGGGAAGGGTTTTGGAGCTTCTGAACAACTCAAAAAGGTTAATATAAGTCTCAAAAATCACTTTTTACCCATTCATTTTCACTTTCATACATAGTAAATCCTTGAGCTCTGTAGAGAAGATAGTGGTCCTCGTGGAGAGACATTGATTCAAGCTAGCATTTCGTCACCAATTCCCAGCCCACTATGCACAATTGGTGAGTACATCGAGACCTACCTTTTTACACTTTCTATTTTTCATTTTGTCACTTTTTGCACTAGTTAGGATCCTTTCAATTTTGAGTCGCATCTGGTGTCCTAGATCGCATCCAGACAATCCCACCTTGTATCTAGTTATTTTGCAAATTCCTGGATCGCATCCTATAAAAGTAGGGTCGCTTCTTGTAGGGTATCAGAGCGTCATTTTTAGTGTTTTTTGTCAAGTCTTTGAATAGTGTCACATCTTGTGAAAATAGGGTCGCATCCCATATCTTGTGTCGTATCCTGTCAAAATAGGATCGCTTCCCGGATTCCCCATCGCATCTAATAAAATTTGAATCACATTTGGTATGCGAGATCGCATCCGAAAAAACCAGTGTCATTTTTTAGTAGAAGAAGTTAATTTGTCCAATTTTGACTATTTTCCTCTTTTTGAAGGCCAAAAAAACTCAGTTGTTAGATTTTCTGTGTAGTTGTCTTAGCTACGATACTGATGTAAATCTGTAATTGTGTGCTTGACAGATTGAATTCCAGGTTGTGTCATTTTGAGGACCTCGACCTGCATGAGTCCTTGCATTATTGCACTCCTTGACCGATGCTAAGTTATAGATCATTTGACGTCTTGGATTATCATCTTTGATAGATTTACCCAACATTACGGTAAATCGAGGGTTGTTGACTGCTCTTGCTGAGATATGGCACTCAAAGCACAACACCTTCCATTTCTCGACTGGTGAGATGACAGTCACCCCTGAGGATGTGTGGTGTATCTTGTGCATTCTTGTGATGGGACGAGAGGTTCAGTTTGAGTCACGCTCCACTATAGTGATTGCATCTGTATGGAGATATTTTGTAGATCCATCCATAGTATGGAGATATCTAACCTCAGACTACATGATCAATCATTATGATCAATTACCTATTTTTCTTGCTAGATTGGTAGGCAATATTTTGATGCCAGACCAAGGACAACATGGGTTCATGTGCGGTTGGGTTGAGAATTTGGAGCATATGGTTGTTTCCACAAGTAGATTTGGCTGGGGGAGTTATATATTAGCACATATGTATAGAGAGATACATGAGATTGTGTACAAGTATTCCTAGAGCATGACTATTGGGATTCTAATTTTACAGATTTGGGACTGGGAGCATATCCCAGTGACAGGACCAATTGTTAATAGGGAGAGAGCACCAGAGGAGCCTTATGTATATATGTATTCAGGTTTCATTCGAAAGCCCCATTTGGGTAAGCTAGAATACTATCAAAGGGTCTTTGATGATATTATAGTGGTTGAGTGGAGACCGTATCTGGATTGTGAGGAGTGGACCTCAAATAGGCAACAAATTCCTTACTTATTTCAGAGTAGGTACTTGATCAGCTAGACACAGTACATTGTAGAGAGATTCATTGTTACCCATGTCCTCAGACAATTTGGCCAGATACAGGGCATGTCTCGGGATTTGACTACTTATGCATGGATCCATGATGAGGATTCATAGTGGGGTGACTGCTTATGTTATGAGACTACATAGTTAGAGATCAGCCAGATGGTCACATTCGGGTGGGACTATCTATCGGGCATTGTTGATGTTGGGTGCACTGATGTATATCTTGCACATCTTCTTCAGTTTCTATTCCCTTAGTTTACAACATCTGATGAGGTAGCACCTAGCATTGAGGATTCCTTAGATTATGATCCTGCAAATGATGGACCCATCAGAGGCAAAGGTGGAGCCAGGAGAGATGGGAGGGGTGGGAGTGGTAGGAATGGTAGGCGTCCTCCTGTGGATAGAGGTCAGAGACATAGTCGTGATGACAGGGGAGATGATGGGGATGATAGGGGTGGTGGGGGTGTAGGTGCAGGGGGTATGGAGGGCATACAAAATAGGTTTAGATTCATACCTCCACTAATGGATCCAAGTCCTTTACTGACAAGGTAGCAGCAGCAGCAGAGATCTTTAGGGTAGAGACCTAGTGGAGGAGGTGGACCTCTAGGATAGGATCCTCTAAGAGATACATGCACGGATGGAGATCCCTTATCACAATGCCAGAGAGAGTGAGAGAAGCTCAGAGCTATGATTACCACTTTGGATACGATGCTGGTTTATAGCGATAGATAGCTTGAGATGATGCGAGTAGAGAGAGATATATAGGAATAGACAACTACTCATCAGGGCTAGAGAGCTACGTATTATTTTTCTTTGTATTGTGTTGTAGTGTCATAGCCTCATATAGCACCCTTTTATTCTATTGTAGCCCAACAGTCAAAGGGAGCTATGCCCCCACTAGCTTACCATCCTCGATCCGATGCACCACCTCCTCCTCCTCCTGATTAGGGAGAGGGTGGTAGTCAGACATGACTTGTTGTGATTATATTTGATATTTTTGTATATTGATCCTTGTGTGATCATCCTTTGTACTATAGATATTTCATACATGTGTATATGTTTTTATCATGATCTCACTGTGTTGTAGTCATTTCCACATTTTTGATTTGATATTCACTGATATATATCTAAGATAGCTTCTTCTAATTCTGATATGCTCATTGGTTCTTTGTTGATAGATTTGATAGATGATTAGATTGATGCACATTTTGATTATGTACTTGGTTTGTATGATGAATTAAATTATATTCCTGTGATGACATCATTTATGCTTTTTTATTATTACTGATATATAGATGTGTTAGATGATTCTAGATGAATATGCAGATGTATGTTTTTGAGATTTTCTTTATGCAGATATATGTATGGATGCACTTAGGATGTAAAAATGCAACACTTGAAATGCTTTGTTTTTGTATTTTCTCTCTTTTCCCAAGATGAATGCAATGGATATGCAATGTCATGAATATTTCAGTAACATAGATTAAGTAGTCAAACTTGGATTTTGAAAGAACCAATAAATTATTTTGAGCTCAAGTCCTTAAGTTGTTTAAAAATGAATCATGCAATATTAAATGCAACTAAATGCAAACTTCTAGGACTGTCACTGATCTATTTACATTTTAGCATTTTATCATCATAGGACATTTGTGTAACAGGGATCAAAAGATAGTACAACTATCACTGATACCAAGAAAGTATCATGAAAGTATGAATTCTATTTTTATTGGATGCAATGTCAAAACTAAACCTAAGCATCAAGGCATAGAGGCCAGGATGACTTGTCAGTTATCTCCTTTTTCTTTAAGAATCATCTTCTATTCATGTGTAATATAGAATATGCAACCTGCAATGACCTTTAATATTCATATCCTTGGGTACATAATGTGTTGTACACCTTACTTAGAATTTGATTAGAAATAGACAAGGAAATTGGGTCAACCTCACCGTAGTTTACACATAACAAGGACCAAGATATATGCGGCTATCCACTCATGTTGGAAGCTCTTAACATAAACATCCAAGTTAGGTGAAAATTATAGGATCATTGACACCATATGCAGAAAACCAATCAAATGTTATGCCCCATGTCCTTGTGACTCTTTGTCTTTGAATAGATGTCATGGAGTAACTCGGAAGACGTAAAAAGAAACAATTGATAATCAGACAAAGAGTCATAATCAAATCAAGATCAGTCTGCATGTGTTTATGCAGTGTTGAGAAACACCGTTGATTCATTTTTCAATCGCAATAGGGAAATCATCAATCGTAACTTGGAATTAAGAAATATGTTTTTATGTCTGAGTAAGTGAGATAACCATTATCAGAAATTGCAATCCAAAGTAGTGTTGAGAAAAACTGTTTGATTAAAGTGTTGAGAAATACTAGTATGATGTATGTTACAGGTAGGTGGTGTTTAAGAAACACCCTTGTTTGTGATAGTGATGTTTTGAGTGAAGTATTAAGAAATACTGTTTGTGTAGCAAATATTCCTAGACAAGGACCTAAGACAACCTAGCAAACACTGACTGAACATGATATCAAAGATACCCCTAGTGCAGAATGACTATCCCTAAGATGCAAATGTAGACAAATCCCAGGCAAGGATAGGACATTTGTGAGGAATTCTAAGTCAACCGATAGCAAAGGTGTGATCATGAAGGATTAGTGTCACTAGTGCATTGATAGATGGAGCACAAAGTACAAGTGACACATGTTTGCCAGGTTTTCACCACTCAGCCAAATTTTTATTTTTGCTACCAAGACTCCTGTTTGCCAAGTTTTCACCAAGGCACTTTTTCAATTTTTTAAATTTTTTATACTTTTTTCTTTTTCTCTTTTTTTTGTTAGTATCAAGGCACTTGTTTTCCAGGTTTTCACCAAGAATGTCTTTTTCAAGATTTTTTTTTTGTTTTTTATTTTTCTCTTTTCCACTATTTTTGGCTTTCTTCAGGATAAATTTTTTATTTTTTGGTATTTTTTGATAATCAATTTCCACTGTACAAGCTCTTCAGCCACCTCTCAAGCATAGAACCGCTTCAAGTGTAGGGTATTGATAGGATCAGGAAGGACATCTCCCTTAGGTATAGCTAATTGATAATCTCATGTCCCAAAAGTTGTAGTTATAAAAAAGGCCCCAGCCAGATGGGTTCAAATTTTCCTTTTTGTTCTCTATTTGACTGATTTTTAGGGTTCTCTCTTAGAACAAGATCCCCCACTTGAAATTGTAGTGGCTTTACTTTTTTTTTTGTACCCTTTTGACATTCTTTTCTGGTATACCTTGAGATGGTCAAATGCTTGTTGCCTACGCTCATCCAGTAGTTCTAGTGCATGAACCCTATCAATGCGATATTGTTCATCTGTGACAAGACCTTGGACAGATACCTACAAAGAAGGAATTTCTACTTTGATTGGTAGCACTTCTTCTGCGCCATAGACTAGAGAAAATGGAGTGGCTCCTATTGGTGTTTGGATACTTGTTCTATAGGTCCATAGTGCCATATTTAATTGAAAATACCAGACTTACTCACAGTTCTATGTAAGATTTCAAAATGTTCTTGTTTGAAGCCTCAATTTGTACATTACCTTGAGGATAATAGATTGAAGAATAATTTTGAGTGATATGAAAATGTGTACAAAGGTCCTTGATATCTTGGTTTTTGAGCTGGCCCCCATTATCTATTACAATAGAAAAGGGTATCCCATACCTAAAAATGATGTAGTTCAAGATGAACATAGAAACCTGTTTACCAGTGGCCTTGATCGGCGGCACTGCTTTGACCCACTTAGTAAAATACTCTATGGCCATGATGATGTATTTGTGTCCACTTGAAGAATTAGGATAAATCTGTCAAACAAGATCAAAGTCCCATTGCTAAAATGTCCATTGTATTATAAAAGGTATGAGTTCTATGGCTGGAGCATGGATAAGGTTTCCATGTGTTTGACATTTGTGACATGTTTTAGCAAATTGCACATCTTTTTCCATTGTAGGCCAATAGTATCCAACTCTTAAAAATTTCTTATCCAATGAAAATCCATTCGAGTGCAATCCATATATACCTTCATGGACCTCTTTTAATGCGCAGTCAGACTCTTCTTGTTCTAAACACCTAAGTAGTGTTCCGTCAAGACCTCATCTATATAAGTTAGTAGTAATGAGGACATAACATGATGTTGTCCTAATTAAAGCTCATTTTTCATTCCTAGATAGGCCATTAGGTAAGGTTTGATTGATAAGATAAGCAATTATTTTTCTATATCAGGATTGGTCTTGGGCGTTTAAGGCACAAATAACTTTGGATTTAGGTGTATCAAAGGTAGGAAAGGGTAACTCTTCCACCAAGAATTCATAAAGGAATTGATGTTCCTCCAGTTGTAACATGGATGCTAGCGTAGCCATAGCATCTTTCACTTTGTTTTTTGTTCTCAGAATTTGTTGGAATGTGATGAACACAAAGTACTTTTTCAACTCTTCTACCATCTTTTTGTAAGGCATCACCTTCTCATATTTTGTTTGATATTCTCCATTCACTTGGTTGATAATGAGCTGAGAGTCACCATACACATGTAACTCTATAATTTTCCATTCCATAGCTAGCTTGAGCCCATTTACCAATGCTTCATATTATGAGATGTTATTAGTGCATGGAAACATTAGTTTATATGCCTTAGGTATCATGTAGCCTTGAGGAGTGATAAATAGTACCCCTGCTCTAGTTCCTTTTTGTGTGAAAGAACCATCAAAATACATCTTCCAAGGATATTATGTTAAGTGCATGATTGTCTAATATGGGAACTCTATAATCAAAAGTGTATCATCTTGCAATGGTGAATCGTCTAGTTGATCAGCTAGCACCAGTCCTTTGATATCCCTTATGTCTACATACTCAATATTAAATTCACTTAGTATCAAGATCCATTTTTCTATTCTTCCTGTTAATGTTGTTTTGCTCAAGAGATATTTGAGAGTGTCAATTTTGGCAATAAGTTTCACTGTATGAGGGAGCATGTAGTGTCTCAACTTCTAGGATGCAAAAAAAACTGCTAAGAAAGCCTTTTCAATGATACTGTTGTTGATCTCATAAGACACCAGGGTCCTGTTGATATAATAAATTGCCCTTTCCTTTTTGTTTTCATCCTCTTGGTCTAGAAATACTCCAAGTGATGTAGCTATAGCTAAGATATAGAGTAGAAATGGTTTTCCGTGAATAGGTGCTATGAGAATAGGAGGGTTAGCCAGATAGTCCTTTAATTATTTAAAGTTATTTTCACAATTCTCATCCTGTTTTAAAGTGACACCTTTATGTAGCAATTTTGTGAAAGGTTGTACTCTATCTTCTAGTTGATACATGAATCTTCTAATGGACTAAAGTCTTCCATAAAGCATCCTCATTTGACTGATATTACGAGGAGGTGACATTTCCATTATTGTTTTTACCTTTTTGGGGTCCACCTCAATTCCTTTAGCTGATACAATAAACCCTAAGAGTTTCGCTAATTGGACTCCAAATACACATTTCTTTGGATTGAGTCTTAGTTGAAATTGTTCCATCCAATCTAGTATTTTCCTCAAGACTTCAATGTGAGTCATTCTTATTTTTGACTTGGCTAATGTATCGTACACATAATCCTCCATTTTTTTGTGTATCATGTCATGGAATATCATTGTCATAGCCCATTGATATGTAGCTCCATCATTATTTAGACCAAATGGCATGACGTTCCAGCAAAATGTTCCTCATGCGCATGTAAATGTTGTCTTTTCCTGTTCCTCAGGAACAATATTTATTTGGTTATAACCTGAGAATCCATCCATGAGTGAATACATCTCATATCTGGCTATGAGGTCTATGGTCATATCAATATTTGGTAGAGAGAAATCATCTTTAGGACAAGCTTTGTTTAAGTCCCTAAAGTCAGTACAAATCCTGATAGACTTATCTGTTTTAGAAACTAGTACTACATTAGAAATTCATCTTGCATAAGCGATGACTCTTATGAATCCAACTTTTAAGAGTTTTTCCAGCTCCTCTTTTACCAATAATGCCACATGTGGGTGCATCTTTCTTAGTTTCTATTTGAAAGGTTTAATTCCAGGATCTATAGATAAATGATGCATGATTAACTCAGGATCTAGTCCAGGCATATTAGTATAAGAACATGAAAAGTTGATCTTCTTCTCTTTGAGGAACTCAGTAAATTGTATCTTTTCTTCCTATGATAATGATTGTGCGAGATGAACAAATTGAGGAACTTCTATTGTGCCCAGATTAACTGGTTGTGTTGGCTCTATCAATACTGAAGATCTTTCTTGAAAGTTCTTAGAGAGTATATCAAGAATCTCATCTTTTGGCACCTCTGAGAGATTTTCACCATCATATATGTCTTTTATTTTTACTATTTTAGAATCTGATACTGCCACAATGTGGTTTTCACCATTAGTTCTTTGTTTCTTTTTATTTTTCAATTTGTGACTAAGAAAATTGATATCTTCCTCTGTCAGATTCACGCTCCTTGCATTGGTGGAATAGGGATAGGGTTCACAAGCATTTAGATAATAGGTTAAAGTATAGTCATTGGGAAAGTTCATGATAGGAGTAGGGTCTGAATCGGTCCAATCAATGAGGTCAGGGTTTACCAAGGATAATGATTCAGAAGGTTTTAAGGATGGCATTGCATCAGCATCAAAACTAATAACTCACAAGACATGTTCCGTTAAGTCGGCTTCTATATCATTTAGATCATGAAGAGTCGAGTTGACATTATTAGGGTCATTGTTAGTGTTATGTAGACCTAACTCTAGCGACTCATCAATTGAGATTTCTCCTTCTTCTCTCATCATATTGAAACTCATATCTTGTATTCTTTGAAGTTCTTCTAGGCCTAGTATGACGTCAGTGTCTTCGTCAATAATCTAGGCATCACCACTTCATCCAATTTTGTGAAGTTATTAGTGTTATGGGTAGTGTTAGAACTCTCTCCTCTTTCCAATAGAGGTGCGAATTTATGAATTACAACTACCTCAATGTCCATGGTGGCATCAGACATGTGATCCCATTCATAATCATGTGAGTCTGTGATATCGTCATCAGATATGTTTAAAAACTCAATAATAGTTATCTGATTGACCCTATTAGCCATGTGTGGGTCAAAGTGTGGTACATCTAGGACATGTGAAATTGTCACCAACTACCCCTAGTTAGGATTTACCTCTCATTTTTTTCTACAAGAGAGGATTCTTCAAGAGTGTTTGAGCTGCTAGCTTCCTCTTTTATGTTCATATCTTCTTGTTCTTGATGGATTCCTTCATGAGATTATTTTGTTTGTTGGAATTCTAGAGAGTCTTCTTCTTCTTCCTCTACTTCTTGGACATTAGTTTGTGACAACACATGAACATGATACTCTAGTTGTTCTCCAAAAGTAGGTACATATCTTTCTCCTTGATATTTTGGGTCCTCAGTACCAATGTGTTGTAATCTTTCATATGTCCAAGGTACAAGTTCTGTTTCTTCCTCTTCTTCATTACTTCCTTCATCAAATATTGGACCATCTCTTGAGGTGGGGTGTTTTGAATTGTTATTGAAACCCAACCCCATTTTTTCTTTGGTGTCTCTGAATTCCATGTGGATAGGCTCAATGAGTCCCTTTCCCTTATCTCCTAAAGGTCCCTTCAATTTTTATCCCATTTGTTTAAGAAGGTCATAACCTTTGCCATACTTTTTCAGGAGATATCTCAATATGTTTTACTTCATTTCCTCTCTTTTCCTCTTTATAGAGCCAAGCCAAGAGTGCTTTATCTTCTTTTTCATCTTCTTAAGAAGTAGAGGCTCTAACCATACCAATTGGTTTATGAATTTCTTTTCCTTTTGATGTAGCAGGTGTGAAAAGGGGGAGGGTTTCCCATATGATCTTGAAGACACTGGAATATCATCCAATGATGGTGTTGTGTCTAGTTTGTTTTCCCCCATGCTATTTTCTTCAATTTTTAATGTCTTTCCAAATATTCTCATCACCATGTCTTTAGAGGTTTCATCTGGGAATTCTTTTAGGACTTCCTTATTATGAGGAACCATATTGTCTTCTTTAACATTGTTGCAAGTGTAGCTTGAATCTACAAGAATTGTTACTTCCACCCCATTATGTGGGAATTTGATACATCGGTGGTAAGTAGATGACACTAATTGCATTTCATGTATCCAAGGTCTTCCTAGTAATATTTTATAGGCCAATGGTAGATCAAGAACTTGACAAATCACATTGTGTTCAACTGGTCCTATTCTTATTGGTAAAACAGTTATCCCTTTAGATAATCTTTCTTCTTCATCATAAGCCTTGATGGTTATCTTACTTCTTGAATCAATTGTTTGTTCTGAAAGACCCAATTGCTTGAACAGATTGAGAGTACATATATTCAACCTTGTGCCTCCATATATCAATACACATTTTACACAGTGTTTATGGATTAAAAATTCAATGTGGAGAGGTTGATTATGGGGATGAGTCAAAGATTTGTCATCTTCCTCTAAAAAGGAGAGGTAATGTGGAGCTGATATGTGATTAACCATTGCCTGGAACTTGCCTACATCTATGTCTTTCAGGACATTTATAGAATGTAGGGCTTGTTCAAGAACTTGCCTATGCACTGAAGAGATCTTTAATAACTCAAATATAGAGATTTGAGTTGAGGTCCTCTTCAATTGGTCTACCAAGTTATAGTTAGCAGATGGTACTGGAACTGTTTGTCTTGACGTTGCTGGTTTAGGAATTGTAATAATAGGTGGTTTAGATGATGTTTCCTGTTTGGATGAGGAATTAATCCCTTTAATCATGATTTGTGCTTAGCTTCAAGTTACTACATTCGAATGTGTTGATTTTTCCTTGACACCTTTAATAGTTATCACATTGATTGATTCACTTTTTATGTCCAACATATTGATCACATTATCATTATGGGAATTGGTGTAATTTACTTCATTTCCTTTTCCTTTAGAGGCTTCTCCTTTTTCATAGTTGGGAAATGGTTTATTATATGTTGTGTGGTCTTCATTAGATGTATGTCCTTCCATTTTGATCTTGCCTCCATTTATGAGGTCTTGTATAACATGTTTGAGTTTAACAAAGTCATTAGTCTTGTGTCCTTTATTCTTATGGAAGTCACAATAGGCATTATCATTCCACCACCTTAGTTTTACTTATGGTTCCCATGGTTTTGAATCTGATACCGTGATGATTTTTTTTTCCAAAAGAGTCTTCAAAACTGTCTCAAGAAGTTCTCCCAATGGAGTACATGTTCTTTGAGGTCTAGATGTCCACGGTTTATTCTTGTTGGTATCAGCATTTGCTCTTGGTATTGTTGTTGTTACCTTGGCTTATTTTCCTACTTGTAGGATGTTTGTGAGATTAAACACAACTAGTTTAGCATTTTCATTCGAGGCTTCAACCACTCCATCATTAACAGCATATTTGTTCTTGTTCCACCATTTAGTTTTGTTGTTATATTTGTTATATTTATTGTCACTTTGGAGTGTGATCTCTCCTTTCTTAACCATAACTTCTTTAGCACAATGGAGTTCTTAATCATTCTATCAAAGCTGAGAGAATTTTGCATTTGTAGAGCATAGTTCATTTCAAGTACTAAGTTATTGACATAGATTTTCATCTTTTCATATTTGGGTATTTCTCTTGAATACTTTGCAACTATTCTCCTCCATCATTGCAAAAAGTGTGTGAAGGATTCACCCGTTCATTGTTTTGTGTTGCAAAGATCCATAATAGTAACATTGTGTTGTATGTTGTAGGAGTAATGTTGGACAAATATTTGAATTAACTCCTCAAATGTTTGCACACTTGGTATTAGTTTGGAGAACCATTCCATAGCATTTCCACCTAGACTTCCTGGAAATAGTCTCATCAAGTATATTGGTTCGTGCATGTATTCTATGCTTAGGGCACAAAATTCTTGTACATGGTCATGTAGATTAGTTTCTCCCATATATTTTTCATATTTGGGTCGTGCCATGTTAGGTGGGAACGGAACCATGTTTATACTCTTTTCAAAATGAAATGGACATATGTGCTCCAAAGAGTATTTCTTCATCGGTTTAGTCTTCTCTTGCTTGAGTGTTGCAAATTTTGTTTGCATTTGATATTGTTGTTTTGAGAGTATGGAAATAGGTGTTTTTACATATTGTTCCTTCAATCTCTCAATGTCATAGTCTTTAGAAAGTTTAACTCCAAGGGAAGCTAAGTAAAAGGAAGTATTTTTCTTTGTCTTCTCCAATAATTTTCTCCAAGGTTCTTTGGAACTTCCTAATTTTTTTGAGTTTTTTATATTCCTCTTCCGATATGTATTCATCACTTTCTAAATCAAAAAAAGGGCGACCATGATTTCTTTCTTCCTTACTTTCCCTTTTGTCGTGGTCTTCGCTATATTCGTCAAAAGCAACATTCCATTCGTGATTAGGTGCATCCATTTCGGGTGAGTCTTGATCAAATAGAGGGTTTCTAGATGTCTCTCCTTGTTGAAACTTAAGTAATCCTGGAGGTCTCTCTAAATTTTCAACAAGGTATTGTTAATGTCTTGTATTAACCATGAAAGCTGGGTCTCAACTTTGTCAAAAGTGTTCCAATTATGTAAAGAGGATTTCTGAATTGTCCAAATAGGTGTGTCCAAATTCTTGAAAGTAAGTGTGATTTTTTGAAGTGATTGATTCCAGCGTCAAATAGTTAGAATGCCCTGATAATGAGCTAGGAATCAAGAAGATTTGTTGAGTGAAGTAATAACACAATTTGGGATCAATTGCGATAATCCTAAATGACATGCAAGGTAGACTTCCAATTAAACTGAGAAACAATGACAGGCGAACTAGCAAGAGCAACAGGACCAGACTGAACAGAAAAAAGGGTATGCAAAACTACAAAGTTTCTAAGTCTAAAATGTGTGCAAGTACCCTTTGTCCTAGATGAGACTGACTAGATGCGAGCCTACATTTGCAGGATGAGAGCTTGTGCTTCCTAAATGCGAGCTTCTTTACTAGATGCGAGCCATGATTAACCAAAAGTGAGCTTGTTTCCCACATACGAGCCTATTTCCTAAATGCAAGCCAGGACTGACCAGATGCAAGCCTCTGATGGGTTTTTCTAATTTTTTCCACTTTGTCTCAAAGTACGTGAAAAATTATATGACTCCAAAGTCAGTCTGATGATTTCTAGAGTGTTTCTGAATAGCATAGATGTCTGTGATTGTCAAAATTTTCATTATTTGAGGGTGTTTATCTTTTCATTACAATTTTGACACATCAAGAAAGTTTTTAAGGGACCAAACACACACCTATTTCCTAAATTCTAGGCATAGAATGGAAATCTTTGCTTGTAGACTCAGGTACACACTCAAATGCTAATCAGAATACGGCCATCACCAAGCATGTGATGGCTCCAGTCATGATTTCGTATTATCAGACTCCAAACACAAGTGAGGGAACAAAATGACGAGTATCTTGGGGCAATTACTATTTGCCTTGGACAAAGACTATCACCTTTTAGAGATGAATTAGGTGGTTTCAACTACAAAATGTTATTTATGTTTGGGCATTCATTTGCAACCGTCCCCCATAGAATTGTACAAGGAAAAATTAAGGTGTATAGCCCTATGAGTACTTAAATGTGTGTAGTCTCGCAAGAAATATTCAAGCAAATCCGCTCCCCACACATCTAAGCATGTCCAAGGAATGATAGTCAAAATTCCAAGGACAAAACCAATTATCTCTTCTGATACTTTGGTGTCAAGGAAGCATTTTGATTATAGTGAGATGGAAGGTTTGGCATTAACCTATCCTCACTTGGGTCATTCCCAAGAATTTTTTCTCAACCGGTAGGCCCTCTAATGTTTTGAAAGCAATAAAGAGGATTGGCAGCTTAGGAGTCTAGATTTATGATTCTTCATAAAGAAGAAAAGCATACTCTCCTATCCATGTCATTTTCTCCTATCAAAAACATCATGCAATTTCTTTCCCTCAAATTATCAAACTCAAAATTTAGTCCCCCATGTTGAGTTTCTGATTTTCCAACTTGGGAAAAGATCATAATCCTCTAGTTGGACTAAGAATCGAATTCAAATCCGACAATTAAGTTCCTATTTAAAAAATTTGACCAAAGCACTTTTGAGCAAATTAAATTTCATTTCCCCAATTTCTATTCAAATCCTAACTTGATGTTTGAGGTTCTGATTTTCCATGAAGGAAAAGAGCATACTTCTCTAATCAAGTTATGAAGTGGATAGAAAGTGTGTTAAGTTCCTAAAAATTGCAATAAAAGTTTGGTTGAAACGCAAGGCAACCTGCAAAACCACTAGATAGTAGTTTTTCTCCATCTTCTTGGCTAAAGAAGTCTTTAACAACGTGTTGCAATAACTCATTAGGCTGCTCAAATGATCACATACATCCAAAAACATGCAAGGTTAGCTGATTAGTCATCAAATTTTCAAAACATGCCAGTAAACTAACCAAATGCAATTCTTCACTTCCTAAATGTGATGCAAGAATTACCAAATGCGATTAAGGATCCTAAATGTGAGCCTTGGCACTAAATATGATTTGGAAGTAACTAAATGTGAGCTTTTACCAGAAATGATCCAAAATTAGCAGGACGCGATGTAAGATATCCCGGATGCAAGATTCTTCCAAGTATGTGATCTTTTTCTACTAAATGTGATACTTTGCTCCTAAATGTGATTCTGCAGTCAAAATCAGAGAACAAAAGACTGTGAATTAGCTCAAAATGGTTAGAAATCTGGGACTTTTCCCCATGGTGGGCACCAGAAATGTGTGTGTGAATATTGTACCTACAAGCTGCAACACAACACTATAATATGTCATTATATCAATGGTTAGAATCATCAAATTCAATTGAAAAACATAGAAAACCAAAGGAAACTAACATATTGCTTCCTATCTAGGAAGAGTGTGATTTAAGCTATAATTGTCATCAGATTATGCATAAATCAGTGACACATTTAGTCCTAAAATGGAAGATTCAATGAGAAAATAAAGGTAATTATCATGTAAATGTTCATTTTAAAGCACAAATGAATATTATTTAACTAGCTATGTGAGATTATGAACTAAATTGATAGCATAAGAGTGCATTTAGAAATCTAGAAATTAGAGCAGTATAAGAGTGTAATTGAAATTCTAAGAATTGGGGCCCAATTGAGCTCAAAATTCAATCCTTTTATAGAAGAATTTGAGGAATTAGTAGTTGGGATTGATTTGTGAGGAGAGGTGAGGATTGAATCTTTGGTGATCCATGTGAGTTATCCATGTGATTTAACTCTCATTGGTTCATGGTCTGACTTTCCATGTGCAAGTGATGAGTTGTAATTAGAGAATTTATTTAATTCCTTTTAATTAATTACTTTAGCCAAGGATTTAATTGGGTTAATTTAATTTAAATAGGCCAAGGTAATTAATGTGAGTTAGTGATGAAATCACTTTGATTTTAGGAGATTAAATTGATTTTGATGGATTATACTAATAATCAAATAGTTGGTTTAACATAATTAGGGGTATAATCACACTTAGGGAAAATAGGGTCTCTAGTTAGATTAGACCAAATTAGGGTGGTTACACCTACCACCTCAGTAGAAGCCTCCATATATTCCACCACCTCAGCAAAACCCTCCATACATTACACCACCTCAGAAGCAACCTTCGTATATCCCACCATCTCAACATCAACCTCTATACATTCCACCACCTTAGCAACAAGATTCATACATCCCATCTCCTCAATACATTCAACAACCTCAGTGTCTTCCATAGCCTCTACATGCACCACAACCTCAGTACATTCCATGGCCTTAGTACGTTCCACCACATGTGCCTAGGATATACACAAATTTAGTCTATAGGATCTCATACAACTAGGCACCATCTTATAATAGCAGGACAACATTTTATTATCCTAACGTAGTTCCATCTACATCGATGCCCACTAAAGCCTTTTCTAAATAGCTCCAAAACCTCTAGCAACAGGTCATTAACTTACAAACTGGAGCTCCTAATTGGTCTTACACTATTTTAGATCTTAGTCCTTACCCATTTGATATGACATTGCACATGCCACCTTTTCCATGCAATTTTGAGATACCTAAATTTGACAAATACAAGGAAAAGGATGATCCCTGAGACCACATACGAGAATTCTTCATAACTTGCATATAAGTGGAATACAATGACACCTACCTGATGAGACTTTTTCCACATAGTCTTTCTCAGGCATCCATGGAGTGGTGTTCCAGACTTCCTCTGGGGATACGATCCTGGAATGAACTAGCTGAGAAGTTCATATTTAACTATTCACATAACATTGTCATAGAAATAACATTAATGGATATTTGTACAACAAAAAAAATGGGTGAGAACTTTTCCTGATTCTAACAAAGGTGGAGAAATGTTTCCCCAAGAGAATATTTCCATGTACCCTTAAAAGAGAAGATTTGTATGTTTATCAAAAATTATCAACTAGACATGATGTGTGATTTAAACTCCAAACAAATTGAAACCTTTGAAGAGCTATCTGAGCAAGAGATAAAAGCATAAAGATCCCTCACCCTAAAGGGGTCCATCAAGAAAGAGACTAGTATCTCAACACCTTATGAAAAATCCAAACACTGATCTAAAAACAAAACTGTGACAAACAATGGCATTATTGATGCTAAGATGGTCCAACCAGTCATGTGCATACAAGAACCACCAACACCTTATTAGAAAACCCAATAATTTCAAAATACCTAGAGGGTTGACAAAACTAACACATCTATCCAAACAATCAATCAAACTTACCAACAAGTATCTATAAGAAGGAACACCACTCTCCATCGAGACTTTACTCCTCTTTTAGAACCTCTGGAGAAAATTCTTGATAAATTACTACAATCTCATTTAGTCACTCTACCTGAAATTAAACATTACAAAGGAACTAGTAAACCTACATGATGGAATAAAAATTATTATTGTGACTATCATAGAACTAAGTAACATAAAATATAAAATTGCATGCAACTGAATCATAATGTCCAAGATTTCATCTATCATGGTGAGATAGAAGTCATCGCAAACACAGGCACCAACAATCAAGATCACAAAATATTCACAAATTCACTAATGGATCATGGAAAAGATAAGGCCTACACTTATAGACATGAAAATAAAGAAAAATTCACTTACCCAAAACCTTATCCTGATCTGACCATAAATACAATAATTATTCAAGGTCCTGACACTGGTTTTTTTATTACTACCCATCGTTCCAAAATCATAGTGCAAGGAGCCCCGCTAGAAGATGTGGCAACAAAAAATTTGTCCACCCTACCATTAGGTCAGTATAACCTCTTAGATCATTTGAAGAAGACATCAAAACAATTTTTCATCTATGACTTTCTTCACATTTTGCAAAATCATAAAGAAGCCTTAGACATAGCCTTACAATAATCCTCTATTCTAAAAGACATAAATGTTGATGAATTTCAAGCCATGGTGGGAAATATCTCCATGCAATATCATGTTTCCTTCATGGAGAAAGATATTCTGACCTATAAAACATCTCACAATGATCCCTTGCATCTTGAAGTCTTTATCCACCTCCATAAAATCATATGAATCTTGATAGATGGTAGAGCGGGTCTGAATATCTATACCCTAAAGTTGGTAAAAGCATTGGGATACTCTGATAGTTGTGTAGATGTTACCAAAAATATCACAATAAGATCATATAATTATGAAGAAAGACCTTCCTGAGGTTTCATAAGCACCCCAATTAGACTGGGTCTAGCAACACAAGACACTCCATTCCAAGTATTGGACCTAGAGTTCGGTTACAACATGCTACTAGGATGACCTTGGATCCATTCCATATAGGTTTTTCCATCTCTACTGCACAAATCTTAGAGGAGTTATTTCTAATCAATTACCCAACAATCAGGAGGCATCGCTACCTCTTCATCTCAAAAAATGGAGTGTACAGACCTATAAAAATGAACTGAAGAACCTACATCAGAACTTAAAATCAAAATCAAATAAAATGGATTTGGTGAATGCTCCCATGCAGAATTATTTTGTGTAGGAAAGATACCAATCTCACCCTATTCATATGGAATTCTAAACACCCTCTCCATAGGAATAAAAATATAACACTTATCTATCCACCAATAATGTTTATAAGATGGGGATACATTCATGAAGAAGTCATAGAAGAAAACTTATTTTCCAGTTGTATACAGATCAAGAACCCCCTAAGGTCAATATTACAATACATGAATATTGACAGGGCATACCAATGTTCCAAAACAAGGGTATAATAGATGCTCTGGATTAGGAAAGAAGGAACAAGGAATTGTCAAGCCAATTTCAACAACCCAAAACATAAAGCATCACAGCTTAAGTTATAGATCACCAACATAAGGCATTACAAATATCTCGTTACCATATGATATCAATGCTTGTGTTTATAAAGAAGTTGAGACATTTTAGGAACTCCATTCAGACATAAAATATAATGACCATGGGTGGGATTCCCCACATACCACTAGAACCTTACACCTTAACATTGTCATTTCCCAACTATGTTTACAAGATAGGCCAACAGATCACTGAGCATGGATTGAAGAATGTTGGGCCCAATCCAAACCTTCATCTTCATCCTCATCCTCATCTAAAACTCATGAATCAATGTCTAAGTCATATTTCAATACCTTAACCGAACTCCCAATTTCATCATTCCAAACCAAGGATAGCATAGCTTTGGTTTGCCCTGGCCTTATAGATTAGGAACAACAAAATCCACCAACCATAG
Organism: Thuja plicata; assembly: GCA_018584345.1. NCBI lineage: Eukaryota > Viridiplantae > Streptophyta > Pinopsida > Cupressales > Cupressaceae > Thuja > Thuja plicata. Next base: position 2,919,383 of record MU223751.1, read on the forward strand.
ACATTTTTTAGAATGATGAAGCTATTTCTAAATTCTTTAGACTAAGACAAGGAATACCTATGGGAGACCACAATGAAGGTTTCAACATTGAACTGGATAAAACAACATACTCTGGGGAGTTATATCAATCCTCTAGTCATATAATAAGAAAATAAAATATAAGGCTATTAGGTGAAAACTGAAAGGCACCTTCTAGCTGTAAAATAGTAAAAACAAAAGATGTATCCAAAGGTGAAAACCTCTAGGAGGTGCCCAAGGATGGAGAGATTGATATAATTCCCATTATAGAATAAAAATCACCACTATTGGTAGAGAAGATAGTAAAAATCAACATTGGCATGATAGAAACACAACAAATAATCCACTTGGCAAAGTCATTAACACAAGAATAAAGAGAACAGTTCATTCAGTTCTTTAAGGATAGGCAAATCAAATTTTCTTGGTCATACTCTAACATTTCTAGGTTAGATCCAGAATTAGTACTACATTATGTACCATTGAAGGCAGTGGAAAATCCATACAAATAGAAGTTGTGCAAGATGCATCCTAAAAATGCTCTATTGGTCAAGGTAGAATTGAAGAAACTACTAGATGCGGTCTTTGTTAGACCTATTGATTATGCTGCTTGGAAATTCAATTTGTACTGATGTCTAAATCTTGTGGAGAAATAAGAATCTCTAATTACTTCAAAGATCTAAATTCAAATTTTCCAAAAGATGACTTCCCCTTACCAAACATTGATATGATCATTGATCTAACTTCAGGGTACAAGATGTTGTCACTAATGGATGGTTTCTCTGGATATAATCAGATCAAGATTGCACTAGAAGATCAACATAAAATAACTTTCACTTGTGTATGAATTACTTACTATTGGTGTTTCATGCCCTTCAGTATAAAAAATGTAGGTGTCATGTATCAAAGAGCAATGACGACTATCTTTCATGACATGATGCATATCACAATGGAAGACTATGTTGATGAAATATTGGTGAAATCCCTAGAGAGAAATCTACATCTATCAGTATTAGGGATAATCTTTGACAGACTCCAAGAGCACAAGGTAAGGTTAAAACCAAAGAAATTTGTCTTTGGAGTCACATCAAGAAAGCTTTTGGGGTTCATTATTTCCCACATAGGAATAAAGATTGATCCTGAGAAGGTACAAGCTATTATTAATATGCCTCCAACAACTTTGAAAAATCTAAGAAGTTTACAAGGTAGGCTACAATCAATAAGGTGATCCATCTCACAACTAGCTAACAAATGTTATCCGTTCCAATAATTACTACACAAAGATGTCAAATTTACTTGGACAAAAGGTTCCCAAAATGCATTTCAAATACTGAAGGATTATCTCCTCTTAGCACTAGTCTTAGTGGCACCAATTCCATAATAGCCCCTACAGTTATGCATATCAGCTATAAAAAATTCACTAGGGGAACCATTAGCACAAAATTATTTAAAAGGAAAATAAAGTACCATCTACTATATCAGTCGAACACTTGTGGATTATGAACTAAACTATACTGTAATTGAAAGAGCATTCTTGGCTATATTTTTTGCTTCCCAAAAGCTTAGACACTACATGTTAAGTCATAAGATGATCCTAATAGAAAAGATTGATCCATTGAAATATCTATTTAATAAAGATACATTGACAGGGAACCTCACCAAATGGGTCATGATACTCAGTGAGTTTGACATTGACTACATGGACAAAAAAGCAATAAAGGGACAAGTGATTACCAACCAGTTGGTAGATGTACCCTTACCTTCCAGTCATCCAATGCTGATAGAATTCCTAGATGAAAGCATATTAGCCCTTGAAGAACAAAAAAAGTTGAAACTATAATTTGATGGTTCACACACACAAAAATGATCAGGCACAGACATATTATTTATCACCCCCCAAGGAGACTTCATTCTAGGGCCATACAGGTTAAGCTTCGATTGCACCAATAATATAATCGAGTGTGAAGAATTGATCATAGGGATAAAGACAGTTGTCTAGTGGAAAATCTAGCAAATACAGGTGTTCAGAAACTATCAACTGATTATCAACCAAGTCAATGACAGCTACGACATAAAGGATGACAAGTTGATTCCCTAGAAAGCCTTGGCAGAAGACATGAAGTAGCATTTTGAAATGATATCATTTGAGTAAATCCTGAGAATTAAGGATAAAGTAGAAGATGCAATGGCTACTGTAGGATATTTTCTTGACATGCCGCCAAAAGTTACACATAGTGAATTCATGGTTGAAAATCTCATGGTCCATGCCTTTGAAGTGCCCAAGTCTGAGGTCATGTGTGTAATTGTTGTCTCAATTCTCCTTGGTAACAAGATATATACACCTATATAACTAGCCAAACAATCCCCATTGACTTGTCCTGGAACCAAAAGAAGTCCTTGATAAGGAAAGCCTCATGATACACTCCCATAGCCAATAGAATTTACCAACATATTTTGGATGGAACACTTGTTAGATGTCTCAACTTGGAATAATCACAAATAATGATATTATAAGTAGACAAGGGAATTTGAGGTGCTCATTCTAGTGGATTGACCTTAGTTAAGAAAATTTTAAGAATTGGGTATTGTTGGCCTACAATGAAAATATATGCTTTCCTATATGTACAAAAAATGAAGAAAGTGTCAGATATACAGAACCTCATCCATGCACCTTCTTAGGAATTGCAGCAACTCACATCATCATGACCCTTTTTGCAATGGGGGTTCGACCTATTTTGAAAGATTTATCACTTATCCTCTAATGGCCATAAGTATTTCACAAAGTGGGTTTGAAGCAATTCTAATGACCTACACCACAGACAAATAGATTTCCAAGTTCATTTTGAACTATATCATAAGTTGGTATAGTGTTCCACAAATGATGATTATAGATCATGGCCCCCTTCAAAAATAAGCAAGTAGACAAGCTTTGCAGAAAATTCCATATCCATCCTAGCTATTCTTCACTCTACTTTCCCCAAGGAAATAACCAAGTTGAGGCTACGAAAAAAACCATTATAATTTTTTTTTAAAGATAGTCAATGAAGCTGGTCGAGACTGGCATCTCCAACTCAACCCTTCCTTTAGGGCATACCGCACTAGTTTCTTTACTCCCATAGGATCCACTCCATACTCTCTAGTATATAGTACCAAATCCATCTAACCAATAGAGCTTGAACTCTAATAATTTCACATATCACTTCAACACATCAGTTTAGATGAGGATTACAAAGTATCTTGACTACAAGAATTAGAGTTTCTTTATGAAAAGAGACAAATGACACTGACATATTTACAAGGATATCAAAAATGTCTTAGGAGAAGCTACAACAAAAAGGTCATCCCTAGATCTTTTGAAGTTGGTGACCTAGTAGTAATGGAAAATCAGAAAAATCAGACAAAGATAAAAGCCAAGAAGGTTTAAACCAAACTGGTTGGGTCCTTACATCATCACATTAGTCTAGGGGTCTGGAGCATATCAAATATCCACATCAGAAGGTGAGCCTCTATCAGACCCCATCAATATCTTTCATCTTTGAAAGTACTATTCATAGCTATCAGAGTAGATCCATTTCAAAAAGTCAAAAAAATCAAAACAAGGTTACCATGGTGAAAATATTATAATCAAGTGTCTTCGGTGACACAAAAATAGAAATAAAAGAGAAATAAATTCATCCTATGGTGAAAAACACTTTGTTGGCACCTTGTGAAAGTGTCATAGTGAAAACTAGGGAAATCTGGTGTGATGAGTAGAGATCATTGCTCCTACCATTTATCATAACTCCAATCTGTTATCACTTGTCATTTCACCCTATGTCCCACAATAAAGCCCATCATGGATTGATATTTATCAAAGATCCTTGTCCTAATTATCCCATATTTAGCACAAAGTTAGTCCACTATGACCATTCCACAATAAAATTCCCACTCTATCTAGATTGGGGGCACCCAATGACACCATAATTTAAGCATTAAAAAAATCCCTAAAAATTGTATAAAATTATGTAAAAAAATCTCTAGATATAAAAAAAGTACTTCAAAAGTTCAAAAACATAAAAAAATATTTATCTAGGGTGACCATGTATGGGGTGTCTTGTTGGAATTATTGGAATGATGTACTGAGAGGGGAGGGGTGAATTAGTACCCCTAAAACTTTTTATGTGATTGGCCCATTAACCTTTGTGTGGTCAAATTTGTATATACCTATCTATCTGTTCATCTTTGCTTGTGTATGTGTAATCATAATATAAGTTCTTTACATGTATAAACATTCAAGAAACATTCATGAAAACAAATAACACATAACACATGATATGAT
>MU223751.1:2938414-2955415 GCA_018584345.1 Thuja plicata
ATCAAAGAACTGTTAAGTCCACCTTCTACAAAAGGATTTCTGTTGTGATGCACTTGTTAGAATGCAACTACAATATAAATGTTGATCTGATAGTGAATGCAATCTCTAATTGCTGATAACAGATCCTTTATAGCTTACAATGTATGTATGTAATCACCTTGAGTGATTGAGTAATACCTTGTCTCTGCTTGTCGGTAGCCTTCTTGTGTTCTTGATAACTACTGTGAACTGTTTATGAACTTTGCATGAATTCTCTTCTTCTGCTTAGATGCTCTCCATGGATACTATCATTTTTTAAATGACTACAAGTCTCTCTTATTACAAATGATGGAACATCTATTTATACTAGTTTCTAGCTCTATTCTTGATTCACGCTTTTCAAATTAACTCTAGATCCAAGGTTTACAACTTGACCTTGATCTTTACTTAGATATGTTTTAGATCCATTGGGATGCTTTAAAACATTTAAAATATGCTTTCTTGACCCTCAAGTTAAGAATTAAAATAAATAAAAACTCTATAAATAGAATTGCATTTCTTTATCTAACATGTAAAGTCAGATCCACTTTTTGTGGGTTCTGTAACTGATTGTCGGTTCTGATGGTCAGGCTGCTCTGTCAGTCTGTCAGTTTTCTTCTCTGTCGGTGTTCCTTACTTGAACTGTTCATCGGGTATGCCTTTTTTTCTTTGTCAATGATGTTCTCAAAACTGTATCATTGGTTATGCTTGTCGTCGGTAAATTCTATACTTAGCATTTTCACGTTAGACATTTTTTCCTATCAGGTATGCTTGTTGTCTGACGGTTATGCTTATACCGATGAACTTTATCATGTTTTTCTCTTTAAGTATACTAATGGAAAAACTTAATGTCATCATGTCTATGATAAGGTCCTTCACTTATGTGATATGTCGCACATACCTCGATTCCAAACATACAAACCCTATGGTGGACCAAAAACATTTGTAAAAATTGCTTTAAAAATTTATCATCAAACAACCATAAAATTGTAAAACTAAGAAAATTATGCAATAAATCTCCTTTGGATAAGAATTCAGTTATTTTTCATTTTCAAAACAAGCATTTAATGGCATCATACAACAAGTCTAATATTTAGCAAAACCAAGTCAAAACTGTCAAACTTATCAACAGGTCCTCAGTCAAATTGATCCCATTGTCTTATCTATCAATGAAGTCCCATATCAAAGTCTTTTTTCAAAATAGTTTTGTTATCTTAAACAAGAAAGAGAGAAATCAAAACTACACAGACCTTGTGTACACAAGGTACTATGTACTTTATCTGATAGTATCAACAAAATGTCTGAATTCAATGCCCAAAACTACTACAAAAATATAGACACATAAACCAATATGATTTCTTACTTGTTGAGTCCAGTTGGTCTTATTATATCTTAAATTTGTGCAAGTCATGTTCTTATGTATCTCCATGATTCCAATTAATTTATTAAAGATGTCATGATATTTTATGGCTTGTCTTTTTCATTTTCTATCTGTGGGATGTTGACCGAGAAATCTTAACGCAATGTTTTGGGTGTCTGTAGTAAGAGCCTTCATAACCGCATGCAATATCTAATTGTGGGGCTTGAAATAGATAATTTAGTTGTGATACGCCGTACATACCTCAAATCTTAACGCCTGACCTAGATTTATCAGCCCACATTCCTTGTATGTTCAAAATACCTATTAGAATGCAAAAGGATAGTCGTACCTAGATCGTTAATATATAGGTATGATGATATTCAAGTTTTGCTATAATAAAAGTGGTTCAATGATGATATAAATTTTCAAATTAGTTGGAATTCAAATGTGGTTAAAATAATTAAAGGGTTTCAATCAGGATTCATCTGCATTCTCTCCTCTCCAAACATTATATCAGTCAATTATAACATTATATCGGTCAATCATCAGTCTATCTGTCAAAATGATTAAATCAATTTTCAAATCAGTTAAATCAATTGGTCAATCATTCCATCATCATTTATCTTAAATATGATGTGTCTTTCCTGAAACCAGACATCGCCATTTGTCTTATACAGGATGTATCTTTCCTAAAACCAAATGTTGTCACTTGTTTTATACAGGGTATGTCTTTCCTGAAACTAAACGTTGTCGCTAGTCTTATACAGGATAGGTCCTTCCTGAAACCAGACACGATTCTTATCAACAATCTCTATGACCAATGTCAATCAAGCAATCATCATAACCTACCAGAATTCTTCACTTTGTACTAATTATTCTTTTCTTGCATCTTTTCATCTAAATCTTCTTTCGAGAGATTATTCATAAGTTTCTTGCACAATCTCTTGCTGGGGCATCATTTACCTCGTCGTCACATCATTCTCGCTAGGGCATATCGAGGCATATTTTTTATTATTCTTTGAAACAACACCTAAAAAGCATTGTATCAAAGAGGGGCAAAATGTAGACACTTAAAAATGGCCTATTGCTCTAACACAATGACATTACTAATATTCTTCTTTAATTTATCTAGTAATATTTATTATTTAATAAATTGTGTTTTTCTACCATATTCTAAGATCAAAATCATCATTTCTCTATAAATTCCTATATTAAGTGACTTTAATTAATTACTTAATATTTCATCAAATATTCACCTACAAAGTAATTAAATAATTAATCATTATTTAATTATTCCCTACCTTATTTAAATTAATTAGATAATTATATTATTTAATTAATATTCCTTCTTTCTTATTATTATTACATTTATGTAATAATTAATTCAATTTCCTTCTCATAAATAAATAAATAATATTTATTTAATTAACTAATTTTTCCTCTTATAAATAAATAAAGATTAATTATTTATTTATATTCCTCACACGTGCAAATAAATAAACAATTTTATTTATTTAATCATAATTATCTTCTCAATTATGAGTTTCAGTTAAACTCCACCCTTCTCTCTCCTAACTGATCATTAAATCAATTATATATTTAATATATCTCCTCTTCTACTCCACCTCCTCAATCAAATCAGTTAACTCTCCCATCTATTCCAACACATGCAATCAATTGAGTTTAACTCCCACTCACTCTAAGTTAATCTCTTCAATCTATCCTCTTAAATAGATCCATCTATTTTATCAACATGCAATCAATTGAGTTTAACTCCCACTCACTCTGAGTTCAACTCTCCAATAACAACCAATCAACCCACCAATCATGGAATCTTGATTGAAATCCTGAAAATATATATGATGAGAGCTTGTTTCTCATATTTGGTAACCATAATAGCTTTTAATTCTCATGCTGGAACATAAAGCACTCATTTTTATGAGAGTACACATTGCATAGAGAAGGACGCCGAAGGAGGACTTTTGGTTTGCATTTTTATGTGTTTTGATTGATTTCATTATTATTTAATGATTATGCATATTATTAATTGCTTCCTCTTTCGATATTGGGAATACTAATTGCTTAATAGATATTTTTGTGGTTGAGACTATTGATGTTATTGCAAGCTTCTATAGGTTCATGTATATCCCCAATTACAATATGTTTCACATTAAGAAATAAAGCCGCATTTAGTCCAGTGATAAGGGCTTCATATTTTGATATATTATTAGTGCAAAGGAAGTTAAGATAGCAGGATGGAGGAATACACCAACATAGTAATCTAACACCAACACCAAAGACAGTTTGACATCTAGATCCATCAAAGTATAACTCCCATGTTTTGTCAATATCTATTGGGAGAACAAATTCATTAGGAAAAGAAAGTGGATTAGAAGTAGCGTTAGGTGAAGGAGCTTCAACCAAATGACCAATCAAAGATTGTCCTTTTATTATTTTTGGAGAAATAAATTTGAGATCAAATTCACTTAGCATCATCACCCACTTCGCAAGGAATCCCGAGAGATCAGTCTTAGAGAAAATATTATTTACATGATCAAACTTTATAATAATGTGAATTTCAACATTAAGGAGATAATGTCTTAAATTTTGAGTACAAAAAACCAATGCAAGGCATTTTTTTTTCTAGTGGAGTGTATCAGGTTTCATAGTCAAGAAAGGTGTGACTTATGTAATACACAGGTTTCTCTCTTCCATTTTCATCATGTTGAGCTAAAACAACCGCACGAACATGGGAAGAAGTAGAAGTGTATATAGAAGAAACAATTGATTTGGTAAAGTTGGTTGTTTGATAGGAGGATTAGCAAGATATTTTTTTAATTCCTCAAAAGCTTGTTGACAACTTTTATTCCATGAAAAGGTGTTATCCTTCTTTGAAAATGAAGTGAAATGAATTGTTCAATCTACAAGGTGTGCACAAACCTACGAATAGCTTGAATTTTTCCCTATAGACTACGAAATTGTGAGATATTGTAAAGAGGTGGAATTTTGACAATAGCATCAATATTTTTTGTATCCACTTCAATACCCCTATTTGAAATTAGGAATCCAAGAAGTTTCTCACTATCCACACCAAAAGCACATTTTTGGGGATTCAAATGCATGTTATATTTATGAATATGCTCAAAGATTTTTCTAAGAATAGGAACATGGTTTGAGTGAGCAATATACTTAGCTAGAATTTCATCAACGTAATCTTCTAAGATCTTGTGGATATAATTGTGAAAGATAAGTAGCATAGCATGTTGATAAGTAGCACCAACATTTTTCAATCCAAAAGGCATAACAACCCAACAAAAGGTTCCCCAGGGTGTTATGAAAGAAATTTCATATTGATCTTGAGGAGGAATAAATATTTAATTATAACCAAGAAAAATCCATGAAGGATAGTAAAGCATGTCTATCTATAGAATCCAGTATCATGTCTATTCTTAAAAGAGGAAAGTCATCTTTTAAAGAAACCTTATTTAGATCACAAAAGTCAGTACACATTCAAATATAATCCTCACCTTTAGACATAGCTACAATCTTTGAAATTAAAGGGGAATAATCAATTAGATGAATGAATCTAGCATCAAGAAGTTTTTCAATTTCAAATTTCACAAGTAAATCAATTTTATGATTTATTTTCTAAATGTTTTCTTTCATCGCCTTTGTGTTAGGAAGAAGGACAATATTATGAGTCACAATCTTGGAATCAATGCTAGGTATGTTAAAATACTTCCAAGAAAACATATTAGGAAATTCAAGAAGAGAAGAAAGTTAGTGTTGTTCATGTTCATCTAAAAAAATCCAATTTTGATCACTTTTTACAAATTTTAAGGATCCATTTGTGCATCAATGATATCAATAATCAAGAGATTACTTTGTTGAGGAATATCAATAGGCAAAGGAAACTCGTGTATCTTTTCAAGATCAGTATGTTTCCAAAAATATGTGTTTGTATTTAAACAAGAAGGAAACCTATGATTATGATGATGTCAAGGAAGATTATCATAAGCTCCTCAGAATTCAACCAAGGATTCATCGATACTAAATATATTATGAAGGTATCATTGATGTGTCATAATCACGCATGAGATGAGGATTAACAAGGGAAAGACACTTAAAATAAATAGTGTTGACATATAGAGAAGGTTTGTGATATTTATTAGGTGGCTTCAAAGGATTGTACCCTAGGTCAAACGAATGTTCATTTTCATCATTCCCTAATTGAACTTGAATGTCATGTTCATGTATTCCACATACATTACCACTAAAACCATGTTTAGTAAGAAGATGCTAACCAGGACCATAATGAGAAGCCATATCAGAAAGAGATAACGACGCTTCATAGGTCACTATGTCATAATAATCAGGTTTAGAAAGAGTTTCAAGAGACTCATTAGAATTTGACGCAACAAAAAAGTTGTTACTAATTTGAGGAGGAAGAGATGAAGTTGTCTTAGGTTTGTCAAAGTGTTCACTTTGTTTAGATTCCATTGGTTGAAGATTATATTCTCCTATAAAAGAAGGTGTAAAATCCAATGAACCTCAATCATCATCCAAAAGGACACTAGTAGGAGAATAATTATTTTGAGGAGATGAAGGTGTTTATTGTTGAACCAGAGTAGAAACAAGTTTAGCGTTAGATTCAGTATGCAAATAATTTTACATTTTATCATCAACAACAAGACTAGCCATGATATTTTTGAAAATAAATTTTAATATGTGATGAAGAATTGAAGGAAAAATATGCATGGCATGTAACCATGGTCTACCCAAGAGGATATTGTAGTTAAGAGCACTAGGCATGACATGAATAGGAGTAGACAAAACAACCATACCACTTTAACAGGTCAAGTGATAATACCTAAAGTTTATTTAGCAACATTGTCAAATCTATTAATAGGGATAGAATCAAGTTTTATTATAGAAAAGTTTGTATTGATCTTGTGTGACAAGTCAATAATACAAACATTAAGTCTCAAATCATTATCAATTAATGTCATACAAATAAGATTACCATTTATAAGGACAACTTTCATAACAGGATCATGTTGGTCTTGGATCTCCTTAGGAGGAAACTCATCTTGTGTTAAAACAATTTGAGCTTTAGTGTTTTTTGTGTGCATACACTGCAAAAAAGAATTTATATTAGTTTTCTAAGGAAATGGAATAGATAGGTATGTTAATTCTTGTTTTAATGCCTCGTGATAGGTAGGAGAAGTTTGAAGAAGTTCAGAAATCTTAGTAGGCATAAAACATAATTGTTCTACCAATTTTTATTCCTTTCCAAGATTTAGAGGAAGATGAGGTGCTGGAGGAAGCACATGTTGAGAAGTTGGAAGAGGATTAGACACAAACAGATTGGTAGGTTGATGATTGTTCCTTATATGATACATATGATAAATTGCCTAAAAATTCTTAATAAACTCCAAGGGACTCTTTGATTTCCATTTCATGGTTATGATTTGTTTGTTAGGAGTTTGAAACGAAGTTTGTTCATTGCAACCTATAACAACAATCATAGGTTTGTTTGTTGGTTGAGGATTATATTCAGCAAAGTGAACAACTATTTTTGGTTTTTAAACATTATTAATATAACCATTCAAAGGAAGAAAGTTAAGTAATTTTTGGCAAAATGATGGTCTAGGAGTTGTAGAGGAATATTGAATAGATATGAATTCATCAAGAGCTTCATCTAATATATCAAATTCGTCATTGCTAAATGGATCATCAAAGGTTGTAAAATATTGCATTAAAAAAATCAAACACTATAAAAGAAAACTATGACTAAATAAGCAAGGAAATTGAAAATGCAATATATTTTTTTCATTTTTTTCTAAAATAAACATGCAAAAAGAATGAATTGAAAATCCCTATGTTTTTTACTCCTTTTTTTTAATAATTGAAAAATACATGCAAGATCTAACTAATAAAAGGTACAATGCATGAAATTGACGGGTTCACTAAAATGTGATGGATGAAAAGGGGATAACCTAAAAGCCTAGTTTCCCCAATTCATCGCTCACATTGGAATACAAAACTACCTCAAGAAAAAACATATTAGCACCACCTAGTTGTAGGAATACTAATACATATTCTTACTTGAGGGGTTTCTATACCTTTGTTGCTTAGAATTGGAAAAGAATGAATGAGACTAGTATGAAAATTGACTAAATTAATCAATAAATGATCTAATTAGATTGACAAAAATTATAGAAAGAGATTCGAATGGATTTGAATGCACCTCAAATCAAAATAGGAAAAATGGATATTTAGATACAAATTCCCGACTGTCAGGATCCTGAAATGGTTAAACTAATTTTCTAAGATCTTGGGACCTATATCTAGTTGTAGGTTGAATTTCACTGCTTTTTGGAGGGTATAGGTTGGCTATCTTGACCAATACCCTAGATTTTTTTATGGAATAAGTTACAGATTGACCCTCTTAGTGACGAGATGCCACAAAAGTTATGATAGCTACTTCCAAGGACTTTTGCAATTGCAAATCTTAAAAATGTGTGTGTGGGTAGATATTTATGAGTTTTCCTTAGTCAAACCTCCATTTTGGTGACCTTCACCTCCACAAATAGCTAATATGACATATATAAATATGTGTAGTACTCGTGAATCTAGAGTATGTCTAAATTTAAATGAGCTAAAAGGCATAAATGTAATGTAAATATCTACCCTAATGTGATAGAGAAAACCCTATATAAAAATGCAATCAATATGTGATTGAAAGCATGTAAAAAGAATAGATCTTAAGAAAAATATGTAGATCTGAAGATAAAAAGAAACCATATCCAAATACAAAAAGGAAGGACAAAAAATCAACAGTCGGTGATCTCCTAGTCATCATCACGATCCTTTTATAGCTCCATGATGTTTGAAAAATGGTTTTGAATGCTTGAATGCTTTATAGAAGATTGATGTAGCCTTGATTTTCAAGCCCCCACTTCATGAGATGTCTTAAAATTGGGGCTCCAACCTTGCAATGGGTTTCATCTTCTCAAAATGAAGTGTGAGGCTTTCTTTTATACCAAATTGAGAGGGACGATTGTAGATCTTAATCCCCCGCATTAATTCACTGAGATGGAGACCTAATTCAAATTTGGCCCCAAAATGTGGGGTATAGATTGGATAGGCCAACCTATACCACCTATTTTAGACCCAAATTAAAACAGTAGGTCTCAGGCACTCAATAGATGCGAGAAAATATCTAACAATCAATTTGGAGGTTGAGATAGAACACCAAGGCCACAAATGGTGACATAGGTCCTAGGAGATAAAATGAATTATTTGACTAGAGTAAAAATAGAGGAGCACACATATAAATAATATCTTACCTTGATTTTAAAGAATATTGAAGGGGTAGAGGACCCATATTTGAATTTAGGTGTTCATTAAGGGAAATTATTAAGTCTTATTAGTGATCTATAATGAGAACACACTAAGGTAAGTGTTAAACAATCATGAAATTGTACACCACTTAGGTGCTTACAATTTACAATGGTAAAAAGATCAATACATAAATCTATGTTGTGTTGAGGCATAATACTTGGGATTTGACTCGAAAACACATATGCAAACTCATGAGGAAATGGGTGATCATCAAGAGACACCTCTCTACTCTCAATCCCATTTAAGGTCACTAACAAAGATTGTGAAAAATTGACAAACCTATTATGTACTCTGCTTGAGCTATGTGGCTAAGATCATGTGTAGTGAAATGATTCTCTAGACCCCTATAAGCTCAACACACCCACTTTTATCATCCACACACTGCATCAACTTTCGTTGGTAATTTGTATTCGCATGGTGGGAAGCTAACCAATCCATGCCCAAAACAATGTCATACGAGCCCAAGGGTAGGATACAAAGAACTATGGTGGTGATTGTTGGGACTCAAAAATGCAACAAGGGTTTTTGAGTACCTTGTTAATCTTTTGCATTTTGACCCCCTATAAGTGCTTTTTGAGCCTATTTGCTCGGATATAATTTTGAATTTTATCATGCATGTTAGGTGTTCATCACTCTTATTTAGACATATGAAGACATCCCAGGTTGTCAGTTTCAAGTTTTGAGTTGTTTAGTGATGACTTATTTTGAGCACTCGTCCATTCTGCATTTGTTGTTAAAGTGTCAATTTGTTGTAACATGCATAGTTTGCATCTGAATAACTTGTGTCCTTTTGTGTTTCATGGGTCACCATTTTGGGAATGTTTAACATGTATATTAGAGAGATTATATTCCAAAACCCAAGTCATTTCAAGTTTTTTTGATAGGTTTTTGGATTCCCCAAAGTTGGTCCTGCTGAACTGTTTAGTTTCTATGTCATACACAGATTGTTGAATAGTCTACTTTGAGCTTTTGCAAGTTGTATCCGTTTGAATGCCCTGCATAATGGAGTTTTCCCCTATGTTGAAAAAATGAGAGTGTACCTATCTGAAGAATTTTAGCCCTTTTCCAATCCGCTTGTCCACTTTTCCAACTTGATTCCAAATCCAATTTATGTATATTTACTGAGTTTTAAATTCAGAAAGTTGTAAATTGTTGACTTTGCATATGTGTGTCGGTTGATCAATTCACTTTCAGAGAAAGTTAGTTGAAGTTTCATAATCCACATGTGAAGGTGAATCCATGTTTAGAGGTTTAGATTCTGAGGGTTCTTTTTTATTAGTGTGTGAATCAAAATTTGAATTTGTGCAGATTGCCAGTCCTGAACTTAATAAAATTTACAGAATGGTCATTTTCATAGAGTGATAACTTTGGGTCTGAATGTTGTTTTCAAGAACCGATTGTGGCACCATTCTCATTGAATGTAAATATACTATTATGAATGGTGGAGAAGTCTTAGAGCATGTTTTGGTAATCTTGCAATGGCCAATCCGAATGAGATTTATGTTGTTTCTGCGTTTGAATTTGCACTATTTGCTGGAATTGCAAAGTTTGATCAGTTGCACCTTGCACAAAAAGTTGAATCCGGCAAAGCCCTTTTGCATGCATAATCAATGTGGATTAATGAATCACTTTTCCAAGTGATAGCTCTTCAGGGGTTAATCTAGTATCTTTTCGATTCACATTTCTAGCAAGGTTTGCGTGAATTTGATTGCTTCAAGTCAGAGATTGAATGAACTAGCCCACTTTGAGTATTATTATCTTTTTTCCCTGATATTTTCAAGCAAGTCCAGTGGATGATCATTGCTCAGATTCTAGAGATGAATGTGCTTTCCATTTTCCATGTTTGCAAAGTGTTGTTCAATCAGTCTTGAGACTAGTTCCTGAGGCCAGTTGTCATTAAAGTGGCTAATTTGCAGAAATGTTAGAAGTGATTGTAAAGGCCGCTAGTTCAATACTTTATAATCAAATTTGCATAATGGTTTGTATTCAGAGTGTGGATGCAAGTTTGAGGTACATAAGGACTAGAAGGATGCATAAGAGAAAAATGATTGACTGGAATATGTAATTTGGATTTGTTGAAAAGTTTTTCAATAAATATACAATCAAATGCACTTGGCAAGTGGGTTTTTCAAGATTTGGAAGGAGCACAAATGGAGACCAAACTCATTAAAGGGCTTGAGGAAAATGTAATTTTGTAGGTGCAAAACCAAATTTTACAACCATTGTTACATAAGAAGCCAATGCAAATGGAGTAAGGAGGAGCCAGCAAAGGGTTTAGTGGAGATTTAGTTTTTTAAATATTTCAAATTACAAATCCATACTGCATGCTGGCCTGCATAGACTTCCAAGGAAGGAAGTGGGAGTTTATTGATTTATTTTTTTAAAAACATTAAAATTCAATTCCATAAGCTACAACACTTAGAGGATGATGTTTTTTAAAGGGGTTTTCAAAAAACAATGCATTGTCATAATGCACAGACATCCCATGCGTAAGAGTTTGTGGAGGATTTTGAAGTTTTAAATCTTTATAAACATAAAGCATTTGCATATGAAAGCTGAAAACCATACTATAGCATATAGGATACGTAGTTTTAGAGGAAGGTTGTAAAAACATTTGAACAGAAAACACCATTGCATGCTGGAGTGCGCAAGCTTTTATGGAGAAGGAGGTTTCAAAACATTTTTAACAACAAAGTGCATGAGCCAGTGGCTACACAACACTTGGTAAGGATTTTAAACAAAAAATCCATGACCTACGTAGAAGAACAAATGAAGGAGGTTACGCATGTTTCAGAAGAAAGCTACATGGTTTGAAGTAAACCAAGGTGGAGGTCTACGCAGTAAGACATGCCATGTGAAATGCAAGTTTGTGAGGCTGCGTAATAATTTCTACAAGAATGGACCCATTTCCTATGATGATTGGTGGCCAGTCTCCTTAAAGAATGCACCAATAGCCAATACAAAAGGTTCCAGATCAGTAGATGAATATTTGACTATTTCATACTGGCAATACTTGAGATGTGCCTAAAAGCCATTTTTGTCGGTGAGAGATCTGACCTAGGGCGAGGAGGAGGAATCACACATTCTACAATTGGATGTTCAGCCGTGAGCACATAGTTTGTATGCCATATGGAGTCTATTACTATGACATGAGTCCTCTTATAGTGATGGGAGATTGTTGTGACATTAAAAGGTGTTGGGACTTCTGGGTTTGACATCATCAAGAGCAATTATATATGGAGTTTCCTTTTCCTATGTGCGGCTACTGGCATCAGAATGAACCTTTATTTGATCGCTTATATGGAGTGATTGTTTGCTTGTTATTTGTGATCCTTTCATTTCTATTAATGGTGTATCAAGTTAAGAGAAATTGGAAGTGCGCTTTCATCATTGCAAGAATAGTTATCGTGTATTTCAATTTTGAACAAGAAGCTTGCTGTGTAAGGTGTTAAAGTTGCATTTTATGTGTTTTCATATTCTAATACATTTAGTTTTAGAAATACAATAGCACTTGGTGGATGAAGATGCCACGCATTGGCACATTTTGCCATGAAAGCACATGGAAATCTAGCGCAGGTATAGGGAAGAGGCAAAAAACTTGAAAAATCTCATAATGGATATATCCCACATTAACTGGGTTTGGGTTTTTTTCTAGTATTTATATACTCCAGCACACGCAAAGTAATATGAATAAGAAACCAAGAGGCTTATGGCGTGCCCCTTGGTTGGAGGTATGTGTGCGTGGTGGGCCCCAATTATTTTGAGACAAAATACAAGAAAGGCTTTAAAAACCAAAGGGATTTAGTCCCACATTGACCCTGTAGGGGAAATATAAGGTGTTTATAACCTAGAATGCAAACACATATAAATGTGAAGTAGAGCAGGAGGCTCTCTTCCTGCGCACACATGCAGGTGACATATACATTGGGAAGCATGCCTAGGTGATAGATGGTGATGCATTGGGAAGCATGCATAGGCGACAAAGATGAAATTTTGTAGACAGGTGGTGCAGAGGATGACGAGGATGATGGGACATGTGGCGGGCAGTCGCGCAGTCACGAGGAGATAACCACCGAGACTCAAAGATAACCGCTAGTTGTGAGGTCACAGAAGGATCATGGTTAACTGCCAAACAGTCTGAGATCATGCAACTATGTAGTCGCGTAGTCACGAGAAATAACCACCGAGATTCGGCGACTAACTACAGTCGCGTAGTCGTGAGATAAAAGATGCTAAGTGCCTAACATCGCAAGATTTAGCCCTAGCCGTCCGATCAAGAGTCTACGTGAAGTCTCTGATGTTAACCATGGTTAGTGAATTGATTCAGAGACTTAGATACTAGTATATGTGAGTTAACCATGGTTAGAGAGTGGTCAATGTGTGGTCGAGTTAAGCCTATTCAGAGACTTAGAGACTAAGGCTTCTCTCCAAGTCTTCAGATCTAATCATAGTTAAAGAAATCTTTCAGAGACTCAGAGACAACAAGAAGAAGTGAACCAGGGTTAAAAGAGGAGTTCCAAGGCCAGTTTAGAGCAGCCAGTTAGACAGTGACAAGTGTCAAAATCTGGTGCATTCTAGAGAATAAATGTGATAAAAGGTAATAAAAGGTAAAATCAGTGCAAAATAGAGATAATATGTGCAAAATATTAATATGAAATATCATCTCAATTCAATAGTCTAACTATTGAAAAGACATGTAAATTCAAATATTTCAAGATATTCATACTACTCAGAAAGTTTGCATGGGAGAGAAAGTTTGTTTAGTGATTCAGTTGGAAATTTTTATCAAAAACAACAAGTATCATATATCGTTGGAAAGGTCTTGAGATGAGGATTCTGATTTTACAAACCATTTGAGTGCAGATCAAATCAGATTTTCGCAGTTAGAGAAAGAAGCAGTTGCAGATATTTTTTGAGAGGAGAAGGATAGGTGTTGGTGATTGAATTTGTTTTTCCCATTCTCCTATAACTAGATTTTTCTCCATTGTAAGAATGATGTTAGATTTTACACTGCTAGGCAGTATTCTTGCTTTTGAGTCTTATTTTTTGAGTACTTTATCTAAAAATGTACAGAATCAAATGATTTTTCAATAAAGAACAAATGGAATCCCTATGATATATTCGTTGATGTCTTTGTATGTCTGGTTTTAATTCTTGTGTGTTAATTTGTAAGGCACTTTAATACACTAGTTACAAGGTAGTTGTGAGCTTGTTTCTGAGTTTCTTTCAAGGAGAGATTACTCTTAGAGGCAAAATCGGAGGGTTTAAGATTTGCATACAAATTTGATGTCCAAGTACTGGATTGAGAAGAGTTATTTGTAAGGCACTTCACTTGGTTTCTGTGTGTTTGGAGTTGGAAGGTTTTCTGGAGATGTGTATTCATTCGAATCTGTTGTCCAATAGATAAGGCATTGGTCCTTGCTTGTCTTGTAGTTTTAATCATCAATCATTTAAAATCAAACCATTTTCCATTTCCTGTTTAAAAGCATGAATGTTCATAATCTGTATTGAATAATACAGACATTGTTGGTGATTCATTGAAGAATTTAATCTTATAGGTTAGCTTGCCTAATTTTCAAACTCAAAGAGAAGAAGGGTGAACATCTTTGTCACATTTGCCATTTTTTCTGCAATGTTGTTTACTTTTGTTAAAATCATGGATTGACTTTCTAAGCTATGCATCAGTTGCAACAAAAGACATTAGTAAATCATTGTGAGAACCCCTAATCCACTATAGGATTTCATTGTGAAGCAGTGATACTGAAGAGGTACACCCATCCGAGTCTGTGGAGCTCGAAGTGTAGAAGGATTATATTCTTGTTAATTAGCCTTTTCCCTGTATGAATCTGGAATTGGGAATTTGAGAGTCAAGCTTGAATAGCTATATATTGATTCAACAAGAAAAAGTGCTAATAGTGATGAAGGTGCCAAAATACAACACATAACCACAAACAAGTGATTCCATGACTACTATAGAATTTGTGGCTAACTCAACCTACCAACTATCAACCTGTCGTGTTGCCAATAGCTCACGTTAGTCCATGAGGAAGGGGAAAAAATAATATAAGGCACTAGAATCAAATTGCATCATCCTAAAAAGTAAGCACCCTTAATTAGGTGCTAATTTTAGCCCCATTTTAGTATATATGTGATTTATGGTTATTTAATGATGCTTATGTATATGTTAGGATTTCATTTCGATTATGGTTTTCTGACAATACTGATCCTAGATTTATATGCACATGGATCATTGTATGTTTTGCATTATTGTTTGATGTGCTTGATATGGTATGGGACAGAGTCATAGTTAATTGCTTCGGCGAGATCCACATGATAACCTAGTCTCGACCATTGTTTGTTATATTATATATGCATGTATGTTCATCTTGGTGATGACAGATT
Source organism: Thuja plicata (assembly GCA_018584345.1). NCBI lineage: Eukaryota > Viridiplantae > Streptophyta > Pinopsida > Cupressales > Cupressaceae > Thuja > Thuja plicata. The sequence continues at coordinate 2,953,602 of MU223751.1, forward strand.
TGCAGGTACCAGACTACGTCTTCCCTGAATTGGCATGAGTGAGCGTGCCCTATCACAATAATCTCAATGGTAAGAGAGGGGAGATAGTATTCAGGTCCAAATCCTACCCTAAACCTAATTGTCCTAAGTATTGGACGAGTATCAATTTGACTACCCTACCTGAATTCGTCTAGTTGACGTGAATTCATGGACCCTATCCTTGTGTGTATTTGAGTTGATTTTGTTGGTTTCAGTTGAATGCATTGATATTGTGTGTTATATCATGTTATTTATTTAATTAAATATAGTTAGAATTAATTATTAAATATAGGGTATTTAATTAATTGAAAATTAAATTAAATACCTATGTTTAATTGAAAAGTTAATTAAAGTGCAATTATTGAATATTTAATTGGAAATTAGAGTAAATATGCTTTTATGTATTATTAAATAATTAAATATTTGAGTGCATGGATAAGATTGTGTTTTAAATATTTAATCTATTTAATATATTATTTAATTAATTATCTGTGCATGATTTTGTTGAAAAAGTCTTTTCAAACTCAGATTTCAACTTGATTTTAGGATTCAAAGTTGAGTTGTGGAATTAAAAGATATTTTTAATTATTTAATTGTGATTTTCTTTCATTTCAAGTGGAGTCTTTTTAGGGATTGACTGAGTGTGTTGTCATTAGGGTTTGCATGTTTAGGGGAAATTGAATTCCTTTAGGGGGGAATTGCGGGTTCATTTGGATTCACAAGTTTTGGAGATTTTGGGAGAGCTTTATGTGTTCTTGGCTTTGTGGAGAATTGGGGATTTTTGTGTTTGCATGTTGGATTGGAGATTTGTGTGATTTCGTGGTTTGCATGTGCTTGGATCCTCATGATTTCTAGATTTGTGGTTGATTCATGCTTGGAGGTTTCAGGGTTTTACAATCTTCAAAGGCATAATCTCAGTTTTTCTTACATTGGACTTGAGGTAGGTTTTGTGATCACTTAAATGGTTTCAATTTTGCAATTATGTGGTTTTCTATGTTTGATTAGATACATGTCGATTCTTTATGGCTTATAGGAGTTATTTAGTCTTTCTGTGATTTTGGGTATTTATTAAATCTTTAGATCTGAATTTTCTATCATTTCCTAGGACTTGGCATAGTACAGTTATGTTGTCCAATTTTCGTAGGAAAATTCATTTTATAACTCCTAGAAAATGATAAATTAAATTGCCTATAGTTCAACTATTAAGTTTGAGAAAAATAAATCATCCTATGGAGAAAGAAATTCATTTTGGGTTAAAAAAATAAATTTCCCTCTTGAAAGTTAATTGTTTGAGAAAAAAAACACATCTCTATAAAAAAAAATAATACAGAGAATTAAAATTACACCAGTCAATAAAAAATGATGAAAAAATCCAAAAAGGACAAAAGATGAATTATTAGTCAATCTTGTTTGAAACCTTATGCTTTGTGGAATAAACTAAGTTTATTTTTATTTACACAGTTAAAAAAAATACCCCTAAGAGAGATGTTTTTCTTGGTTTTGCTTCCGTAATTTGAAATTTTATTTTTTTTAAAACATATTATATTTCATTGCCTATGCTATTTGTTTTAGAAAGTTTAAAAAATATATATATACAAACAAAATTAATAAGTTAAAGTTATGTGGGGAGGGGGCCACCACATCCCCTTTTTCCCCCACACGCTATACTCTAAGGGCCCATTTGGTTGAGGGGTGGAATGGGAATTGAACGGGAATTGGCATTTCCGAATTCCCAAAATGTTCAATTCCCTGTTTGGTTCCAAAATTAAAAATTGGAATAGGGTTATGCCAATTCT
>MU223751.1:2968772-3015172 GCA_018584345.1 Thuja plicata
AATTCCCACCGGGGTTTTTACCATTTGGTTTCCCCGTAACCAAATTGTGGTGTTGTCTATTGTGTTATCTGAATGTGCATTTACTTTATGGTATTCTAGAATTAATAAGAGAAAAGAATTAAATTAGTTGATAACTGATTCACCCCCCCTCCCTCTCAGTTATCCTTTGGGACTATTCTAACAGACTATTCTCTCCCTCATGAAGAAACCTTGATAAAAAAGGATGATATTATGGTTAACATTTCTTCTGCTCCCTCTAGAGAGGACACATTCATGTGTTATATTGATCCTTCTCCTAATACATACCCCCTTTATGAGGATATTTTGAAGCAAGAAGAGGACATTTTAAATACCTTTCTTAATATCACCTTACCTTCTTTAAATGGCATCCCTCTTAGAGATGAATCATTGATGGAATTCCCTAGTCTCTATTATAAAGGTTGACCTACTCATGAGGACATCTTGGAAAATGAGGATAATATTATTAATTTCCTTCATGCTTTCCCTTCAAGTGATGAACACATGAATAATCAAGAGCTTGATCAATTCAATGTTTAAGGTAGTGAAAATTATAAGGTGGTTGTCTTTGTTCAACAAGATACCCCTCAAACTAAAAATAAACCGGTTGTTATGGTGAAAGGTTCTCAACAACCTGACTATCATACAATTTCTCACACTTATAACACAAGAAATAATAGAAAACCTACAATTTCATTTGTTCTTCCTCTTCATGCTTCTCAAATAGTGCTTCCTTCTACACCCTGTCTCCCTCAAAATCTTGGAAAGGGGTATGATTTAGTAGAATAACTTCATGCTACTCCTGCCTATATGTCTCTTTGAGAGCTTCTTCAAACTTCACCTACTTATCATAAAGTGTTACAACAAGCCTTGAGAAATGTTATTATCCCACCTTCTAGGAAAGAGAATATAAATTACATATTAGAATGCATGAATGCAACCATTAACAAAGCTCAAATTGTGTTCTCTCAAGGTGAGTTTTCTCCTAAATAAATTCAAGATAAACATGATTTTGATATGGTTTATGTCCTTATCAATGGTAATCTTATTCGAAGAACTTATTTGATAATAGATCTCGCCTTAATGTTTGTAGCATTGACTTGATAAAAAAGATAATTGTGAATGTTTCTTTAATCAAACCTGATTCTATTCCAATCAGTTGCTTTGATAATGTTGCTAAAAAAACCTTAGCTATTATCACTTTGTGTATTAAGGTAGGTGTTGTTATTTTACCCACACCCATTCATGTCATGACATGTTCTCTTAATTATAACCTTCTCTTAGGAAGACCATGGTTACATGAAATGCATGATGTTCCTTCAACACTTCAACGTAAGGTGAAGTTCATTCATAACAACATCATGTATACCCTTTTTGTTGATGATTAGAACCAAAATTGATTACAAATTGAATCTAATTCCCTTTTAATTCCTACAAAATGTAAACAAAACATATCTTCTTCTCCTATAAGTGTCTTTTTAAATGATGATTATAAATAATCATATTTTACACCATCTTTTGTGGGTGAATACAATGTTCCTAATTTCAACATGGGACTCTTCAAAGGACCTAGTGTGTCATTTATCCAACCTAATTCCCAAAAAAAATTAACTCATAATCTCAAACATAGTCTACGATGTGTGCAACAGAGCTTTGAGACTCATGATAAACTTGTGGAAATATTTGGTTTTGAATATGTTAGGACTGCGAAATTTTTGATTTTTGTGGTGCTTGTTCCTGCCTTTTTCCTACTAGGTTTGAGCCATGATCCTAAACCCTAGTTGTTCTTACATGATGGTTAAACCCTTAAGTCTCCTATGCTCTTTATAAAATGAAGTTACTTTTTGAGGTCACTTAAGTCCCTTTTTACCATGTGCTTTTATGTTGTTGTGTGCAGGGCCTACCCTTTTTATCTCCTAAGTCCTAGCGGGGTATTTTTTATTTTTCCCAAGTCCTAAGTCCCCGTAGGTTTTACTTGACACGTCTGTTGAGTAGGTTCATTTTAATCCGATGGTTGTCTCTTTCTTATGAACTGGAGATGATCATTTAATATTTAATAAGGCAACCTGCCTGAGTGCCATCTGTTTGTTCTGAGATCATGAGGTTAGTATGTTCTAAAGCCATCGACAAGATTTTGCACTGTCATATTTGTTTTCATCACACAATGTGTGTGTTTCCAGTATCAAGAACTGCAGGTAGGATAATCTTCAAGGCTTCATGCCTATGAGACACGTGGAAAGTGGCCAAGCTAACATGGAAGTTAATATCTAGTTAGATTTGATCTAATCTGATGGTGGGCATGATCCCATAAAGTTAAAGATGTAAGGAATATATTCATTGAGGCATTGCACTTGATGAAAATGTGTCCTTTCTAGGAAGTGGGGTCAAAAGTTAATGGACCGTCAGATCAATTTCAATCAAGCGGTGGGTGTAAAGCCTTAATCAAAAGATGCAGGGAAGTTAAAGCTTTGTGACATCATGCTTTTGTGATGCATGGAAATTGGTGGGACCAGGTCATCATTACAATTAAGATATGTGTCATACAGATCAGTTTTCATCGAATGGCAAGCACATTGCCTGGGATGGAAAGTGAACGAATATTAACCATTGAGGCTTTGCGATTGATTGACACGTAGCATCCTATGATGGTGGGTCCGGAGCTTTAGAAAGGCTAAAGGAAAGTCATGTTAAAATGATTGAACAACAAGTGTAATGCCTCAATCGAAAGATGCATGAAGGTTATGCATCAAGGGCTCACGCTTGGTCGACATGTATCTGAAAGGTCAAATGGGACCAAGATGCTACAAGGAACTGCCAGGTGTCTTGTGCTCATGGTTTTCTTTTAAATGAAGATCAATGGTTGTGTTTTAAACTTGAAGGTATGATTCAGTCTTGGTCGTTGATAATTTTTCTGCGCCATGATGATCATTAGAGCCTGTATAATTTGAATTTTCAAACCTGCGCAGAGGATTTTCTGGCCATGGTTGTGCTCTTCCAAGTAGAAGAGAAGTATATGGATCAAACTGATCTTTTGGGTTGCATTTATGTGGCTATAGGGTGCCAAAGACTTCTATGATTGGAGCTTCATAAATGTTTTTTGGTGGTGATTTATTTTTTTTATCATATTTTGAAGATATTTTGTAACCCTAGTCGCCTCCCTATCTATTCTACACTGATGTTGGCTTGGTTCTCGAGTTATGGTGGTTGTGTTTTAGGGTTTCTTTTTGCCCTAAGATGGTCCAAACTTGTGGTATCCAATTGGTATAACTAGGTTTTTTGATTAATTTGTAAGGTTGGGAATTTTATGCCACATAAGGCTTGTAAGATTTGCATATTGAATTAAGACTATTAGTAGTCTTTTTGGCTCTGATTCTATATGTTTTAGATGTTTTAGCAATAAAATATGTCTGTAACTTCCTGTTATTTGTGACATCTTAATGATTAATGTCTTTGTTTTAGTTTATTTTATTCATTTGGGTTGGTTGTTAAGGAAATTTTAATCCATCGCCCTGTAAGGCAGAGGGTCTAACTGGTTTAGGGTTTCTTTCAGAGAGAATTAAACATCCTTAAAGTATTTTCAGTGAGTAAAGAATTGTAATAAATTGGATAATTACATTTGCTTCCAAGAAGTGTGAATTGAGTATGTAAGGCATAATAAAGTTCTGAGATCATTTATGCATTTTATGTATCTTTTTGTTAAGAGTCTTTTCATTTAGAGTGACTCCATACCCACTGGATAGGGCATTGGTCTAGTATGTTAGAATGTGGGGTTCTCATCAATCTTTATAAAATCTGTCACCATTTATATGTTTTATGATTTCATCCACCATACCTTCCTTCTTGTGATAATATTGAATATTGAAGGCAGAAGATAGGTAATACCCACCTGAGTTTGTGGAGCTCAAAGTGCAGAAGGTTTTAGGACCTTGTTGAATGTTGTTTCTTCTCCTTGTTGAATATGTGTTTGGGCCTATAGAGGAATATACCTGAGTCATAGGTATAAAAGGGACCAACAAGAAAAAGAACCAATAAAAATGGTGACTCTATTAGGGAAATAAGATATAAGTTCATTTCATAGTTTCCTTTAATATTTGCAAAATTTAAAGGTGAAGTCTCATATTTCAATATCCCAAGTTTGTTTGGGTGATGACTCTGAATTTGGTTGGCTAGTGTTTTAGTTGAAATCACAATTTTATTTTAGGTCTTGTTTGTTCAAGATATAAATAACATGAGAAACACCAGAGCATATATGAAGGAACATCCAAAATTTGAATTGGAGGGTGGTCTTCCAAAGCCTTCTAGAATAAATCGGTCAAAAAGGACAGAGTCTAGTAGTGCAAGTTCTCGGAAGCCTAAGGCTTCAATTGTTGGTCATCCCTTGGGTTTTTTCCCAAAAGGAAGTGCTCCTTCTTCTATAAGTACTGAATCAGATGGTTTGAGCTTCTTTGAAAACATGTTTAATGATACTCCTGTCCAAGAAGATATATCTCAACAAAACTTAGGTTCAATATAGAAGGGAAAATGAAAAGAAAAATAATAGAGATTTCAGACCTAGAAGTGTTTCAAATTTAGATAATTCTTCCCATAACACAAGGAATAACACTTTTCTACAAGATGATCCTTATGAACAAGCTATAAATCACAGGGAAATAGATCTTATAAACCTAGAAGATTCTCCAAATTTTGATATTACATTACCTAATCCTGATGTAATTTTTGGAAATAATGATGCCTTAAGAAGAGAAATTTAGGAAAAAATGATTTTAAGGAAAAGAATGGAAAAGGATAAAGAGGAAGAAGTCATGGAAGCTGTGGTTGAGAATGAGAACTTACAAAGAAGGCTGGCTCAACTTAAGTTGATGAATCAAGGCTTAGATCAGAACTATAAGGGTTTGAATAAGGAGATCTTTGGTGATGTGGATGCCTTGAGGAAAGAATGTATGGAGAAGGAGATATATTTAAAAAAAATCAAGTGGAGAAGGAGCCTGTGATCAGACAAATTGTTGATTGGGAAAATGAAAGGCCTTCAAGGGCTCAGGTTTCCTCACAAGACCATCCTTTAGTCAGTACAAGTAACCCTATATTAGACAAAGATGAACAAAAGGTTACTAATGTACAAATTAATAAGCCCAAAGATACAGTAAAGGCATCTCAGTGTATGTCTTTACTTAACATAGAATTAGAAATAGCTAGGAGAATGAAAGATGATATCGCTAAACATTTGGAAAAGGCAGAGTTAGATGTTGCTAATGCAGAAATGAAGAAGAAGATTGCCTTCATACAGTCTATTACAAATCTTAAGGTAGTTAATACTACTGCTAATACTCAAGATAGTATTGGATTAGGTCCTAAGGTGAAAATAAAATGTTAATACTAATACCATGGGATCTAATTCATTTTAGGGTACTACAAGTCAAAACCAAGGTTTTGGTACATGTGGCCAAAATATTGGGGGTGGTTTTCAGAGAAGACCCATGCATTTGGAGACATATAAATAATTATATTTTGATGGTATTCTAGGCCAACCAAGTGTCTTTCCAAATGAAATAAGGAATAGAATCCCTAATTTTAGTGGAAACAATGTAATAACTCATGAAGAGAATCTAAAGGCTTTCTTTGATACGATGAATGATTATGAAATAGAGCATGAGGATATTGTCATGAAGTTATTTTTTCAATCCTTAATTGAAGATGCCAAAGATTGGTACCATGGCCTTGCTAATGAAAGTATTAGTTCATGGGATGAGTTTACACAATGTTTTAAAGAACAATATGGTGACCAGGTGAATTCCAGTTATATGTTGAATGAGTTCAATAACATAAAGAAGTTTCAAAATAAAAGTGTAACTAAATTAAATAACAAATTTCAGAAGGCCATGCATAGAATTTTCCAAGTGTTGAGGTTAGATGAAAATGTATGTATTACTACATATTGCAATGCACTAGATGGTAATATTGCCTATCTTGTAAGAGATCAAAACCATAGTACTTTAAGGGATGCCTACAAGATGGCATTTAATATAGAAAGTAATAGAAGGGATTTAGGTAAACTTGGGAAGAGAGATGATTGTAGGTTATGGAAATATCCTAAGGGTCAACCTAATAGGTTTCCCAAGGAAGAAGACAAAGTTGATAAAGTTGATAAACTGGTTACTACAATCAAAGACCTTACTGCTAAGGTGGACAAGAATGAAAGGGGGTTTCAGAATAACAAACAATGGTTTTAGAGGTCTGATAAGCCTTATAGATTACATGAAATGCCCTATAAAACAAATTGGAAGGATGGTAAACCTTTGTCAAAGAGACCAAGTAATGTAAACAATAAAGGTACTCCTGATCCATTGAAGAGGAATATTGTACACAATGTAGAGAATGCTTCTTGGTGTGTACCCTGTAATATGCCACATTCTCCTCTTCAGTGTGCAGTTGCACAAGCTTTGGCAGGGTCTACTGAGAATGAGGATGAACAAAGTGATCAAGAGGAGGAGAGACCTAAAGTCAATATGGTCATGACATATGCTGAAGAAGAGAGTAATGAACCATATGATATTATGCATCATACGATAAACGTTGCTAATGCAAAAGATGAACATGTTCAGTTAAGAAGACCTAGTGATGAAGAGGTGAGATCTATCACTATTGCTGCAATTGTTCAGGCTAGGAGTGCTTACAATTTTAGAAATAGGAAATTAGATAAGGATCAGGGAAATCCTGGCTCATTATTTACAAAAGAAGGTTCTCCTGAACCCCCAATTCAAAACAAAGATAATATTCTAGACTTAAGAAAAGGTACCCCCATTACTGATCAAAGAATAGGGAAATCCAAGGAGAGCAAAGGTAAGGCTTCCAATGGGGATGTATTAGGTTTTCCAGCTTTTGACATGAAACATACATTATCTCAAATGAAGGTGTTAGTGCCATTGATTGAGATGTTGAAAATAAAGCAGCATAGAGAGGCTTCTTTCTCTTTACTCAAAGGTATAACTGATGATATTGTTCATACTACAAAAACTATCAAGAAAAAATCAGATTATGAAGAGAAGGAGGCTCCTAGAATTTATGTGGGGAACATTATTACTCAAGAGCCCTCACTGATAGATCCTTTTTATGTGACTTTTCTATTGAACACCCAATTAATAAGAAATTATATGATAGATTCAGGTGCTGCAGCAAATGTAATGTCTTATGGTGTCATTAAGGAGTTGGGCTTAAAAGTTGATACATATTTTGGAAGATGTTTTTCTATAGATAATAGAGAAGTACCTGTGGTGGGAACCTTAAAAGGTATTGAAGTCAATATTTCTCCTTTTCTTGAGGCTTCCTTCAAGATGGATGTTGGTGTGGTTGATACACCACCTCATTATGGTATGTTGTTATCAAGACAGTGAGCAGCAACCGTTGGAGGACATTTGCAACTGGACCTATCATATGCTACTATTCCTATCAATGGGAGTGATGTCAAATTATATAGAGAGCCATGTGCGCTAGTGATAATTGAGAGGAGGGATCCCAAGGTGCTGAATTGTTTCATGGATGGTGACATGGAGAATTTCAGGATTAAGCAAGATAGGTCCAAAGTTAAGAATAAGGACCCAATTGTGAAGGATTCACAATCACATCAAGATGAGATATGGAAAATGTACTTTGATGGTGCATGCTCCAAGGAAGGATTTGGAGCTAGTGTTGTTTTTATTTTTCCATTAGGTACAACTTTTAAATATTATTTCCTCTTAGCTTTCCAATGCACAAATAACACTACAGAATATGAAGCATCATTTTTAGGCTTAGAGGTTACAATAAAACATGACATAAACTTGTTAAGAGTATTTGGGGACATAGAGTTAGCATTTTCCCAAATTAGATCCATGTATGTTTTTAAAAATGACAAACTAAAATTATACAAGCATGCAGTTTGGGATAAGATAGAGTTTTTTATGCTTTCTCAATAGAATGGGTAGAGAGATCCAAGAACATTATGGCTGATTTCCTAGAAAGTGTAGCCATAAAAAATAATTATGTAACTTTGGTTGGGACTTCTACTATTGAAACCAAGATCAGGCCTGCAAATCCTAATAATGTATATAATGGGAAAGTTTTTGAGGATGACAGTGATATTCTCGGGTTCATTCAATGTATGGATGATTATGAGGGCCAGAGAATTGATTGTAATGCTTTAGTTGAAACCATAGATAATAAGAAAACTATTTTTGGGACTGAGGTTGTTCAGTTGCCAAGAAATGTGATACCTAAGGGTTTGGTTCAACTTGAGGGGATCTTCAGTGGCAGTGATAGTCACTTGCTTAAAAGATCTGGTGTAGAAATGGACATTGTTGAGGGGATAAATTTAGGGTCAGAGGCAGCCCCTAAAATGATATACATTGGAAAGAACTTAGCCCCTAACATTAGAGAAAAATTGATTAGCTTATTGAAGAAATACAAGCGTGTTTTTGTTTGGTCATATGAAGATCTTAAGGCTTACAGAGAGGACTTGTTTCAATGTGAAATTCCTCTAAAGCCTGGTGTGAAACCTTTTAGATAGAAGCAAAGACCAATCAGTCCATTGCTAGCATCAAAAGTGCGGGAAGAGTTAATGAAATTTAGGGAGGCTCAAATTATAAAACCAATTAGACATTCATCCTGGGTGTCACATCTTGTGCCAGTGAGAAAAAAGAATGGAGACATCAGGCTTTGTGTTGACTTTAGAAACCTTAATGTAGCATCACTCAAGGACAATTATTCCTTGCCTAATATGGAGGTAATTCTACAAAGAGTTATGGGATGTGACCTTTTATCTATGATGGATGGATTCCTTGGTTATAATTATGTTTTGGTTAATGAATAAGAATAATTCAAGACGGTCTTTACTACCCCTTGGGGAAATTATGTTTATGTAAGAATACCTTTTGGTCTCATGAATGTAGGGGGGCACTTTTCATAGAGAAATGGGTGTTGCTTTCAAGGAATTCATAAATGTAATTATGGTTTTCCATCAGGATGATCTCACTACATATCCAAAGAAAGTTGAGGATCATTGCAGGCATCTAGAGAATATTTTTGGTAAGGCTTTGGATTTTGGAGTATCTGTTAATCCAAAGAAGTACCACTTTGTTGTTTCAAAGGGAAATTTTTTAGGGAATATAGTGTCCAAAGAAGGAGTGAGAATAGAGCCAGAGAGGATTGAGGCTATTAGTATGTTGAATCCTCCTAAGAAAATCAAAGGGGTGCAATCTTTCTTAGGAAAGATAAATTTTGTAAGAAGGTTTATCATAAATTTTGCGGAAATTGTAAAACCTATTGCCAAGCTACTAAAGAAAGGTGTTAAGTATGATTGGGATCAAGAAGCTCAACAATCTTTTGAGAAGATTAAGTTGGCTATTCAAGAAACACTAGTTTTGAAGTCTCCTAACTATGAATTACCTTTTTCTCTTTTCTCATTTGATTATTTTTATACCATTGTTGCAGTGGTATTGTAGAAGGATAAAGAGGGATTTGAACATCTGATTGCATTTTTTAGCAAGTCTCTGTAGGCATTAGAATTAAATTATGAAATCATGGAAAAACAAGCCTATGCCTTAGTTAAGGCAGTAAAGGCTTTTACACCTTATTTAGTATGTGCCAAGGTAATTGCCTATGTAACTCATGATGTTGTTAAGGATATACTTTCACAAAGTGAGGTTACTGTTAAGAGGTGTAGGTGGATCAATAGAATACAAGAATTTTATTTGGAGATCTATATTACAATTGGTTAGAGGCTTGGGGTTGGCAAAGTTCATGACAAATACAAATATTGAGCTTACCCAAGTAAATAGTGTACAAGAAAATGAAATGCAAACTAGCATTGAGATGCAACCATGATATACTGATATTGTATATTTTTTGAAGAATACCAAATGCCCTGAGAACGTGACGAAAAATCAAAGAAGGGATATCAAACTTCAGGCTTAGGAATATGTGTTAATTTAGGGAGATTTACATTGGAAAAATAGAGATGGGGTTCTCTTGTTTTGTTTGGATAAAGATCAATCTGAGAAGGTGTTGAAAGAAACACATAGTGGTGTGTGTGGAGGCTACTATTCAGCAAAGACAACTGCACATAAGATACTTGTAGCTGGTTTCTATTGGCCTTGATTGCTCAAGGTCACACATCAGTTTGTGTAGAAGTGTGAGGCTTGCCAAAGGTTTTCAAAAAAATTGATGTATTCAGGGGCTTTGCCTTTGAATCCAATTTTAGTTGAGGTCCCTTTTGCCTGATGGGATATTGATTTTATTGGAGAATTTTCAGAAAATTCTAGTGGGGGTCATAGTTAGATCCTTGTTGCCACTGAATATTCAATGGGTTGATGCTATACCAACCAAGAGGAAAACCAGTAAGGTGCTCATTAATTTTCTAATAGATAACATCTTGACTAGGTTTAGTGTGCCAAGCAAGCTAGTTATGGATAATGTTATGTGCTTTAGGTTCAAAGAATTCAAGGATTTTTGTGACCAATATGGTATAAAATTTTCATATTATTTTCCATATCATCCACAGGCAAATGGAAAAGAAAAATCTAGTAACAAGAGCATTATGAAAATTATCAAAAAGACATTAGAGAAGAATAAAAAGTCTTGGAATTCAAAGCTTAAGTTGGCTTTGTGGGCTGATAGGATAACAGTGAAAAGAGCTATAGGTGTATCCCATTTTGAAATAGTTTATGGAACACAAGATAAATTACCATTGAATAATTTCTTGTTAGTCTACAATTTTATCAAAGATGAAGACATGGAGATGACAAAACCAATGGAGAACAGAATGTTGCAGTTGGTAGAGTTGGATGAGATCATAAGTGAAGCACAAGTGCAAAATCAGAAGATCCAGCAACAGTCCAAGTATTTATTTGACAAGAGAGCATCAAAAAGGAAATTTCATGTGAATGACATGGTGCTCCAATGGAATGCAAGATTAGAAGATAAAGGAAAACATGGAAAATTTGAGTCCTTATGGTTAGGACTATTTGTTGTGCATGATCTACATGGAAAAGATTCTTATTTCTTGCAAATTCATACTAGTGAAATGCAAGACCTGCCTGTGCATGGGCAGTATCTGAAGCCATTTTTCTTATAATTCACTAATCATGCTTGAGTGTAATGTATATGTGTATATATTCCTTTTTTTTTCAATTTTAGGGTTTTGGTGTGAGTTTTAGTCTATGTCCTAGAGTGTTAGTTTTCTAGTGTTGAGCTTGCGTTCAACCTTCCTCAGTCAGAGCCACTATTACGACTGTGAAATTTTTGGTTTATGTGGTGCTTGTTCCTTCCCTAAAACTTAGTTGTTCTTCCATGATGTTTAAACCCTTAAGTCTCCTACGCTCTTTCTAAAATGAAGTTACTTTTTGAGGTCACTTAAGTCCCTTTTTACCATGTTCTTTTATGTCATTGTGCGCGAGGCCTACCCTTTTTATTTCCTAATTCCTAGTGGGGTATGTTTTATTTATCCTAAGTCCTAAGTCCTTGCGGGTTTTATTTGACACATCTGTTGAGCAAGTTCATTTTAATCTGACGATTGTCACTTTCCCGTGAACTGGAGATGATCGATGAATATCCATTAAGGCATCGTGCCTAAGTGTCATCTATCTGTTCTGAGATCATGAGGTCAACATGTTCTAAAGCTATTGAAATGATTTTTCAATGTCATATTTGTTTTCATTTCATGGTGTGCGTGTTTCCAACATCAAGATCTGCAAGGAGGATAATCTTCATGGCTTTACAACTATGAGACACTTGAAAAGTGGTTGATCTAACAGGGAAGTTAATGTGTGGTTAGATCTGATCTAATCTGATGGCAGGCATGATACCATAAAGATCAAGATGTAAGGAAGATATTCATTGAGGCATTGCGCCTAATGAACATGTGTCCTTTCTGGGACGTGGGGCCAAAAGTTAATAGACTGTCAAATCAATTTCAATCAAGCAGTGGGCATAAAGCCTTAATCAGAAGTTGCAGGGAAGTTAAAGCTTTGCAGAATCACACTTTTGTAATGCATGGCAGTTGGTGGGACCAGGTCATGACTGCAGTTAAGATATGTGTCATGTAGAACATGTTTTCATCAGAAAGTAAGCACATTTCCTTGGATGGAAAGTGAACAAAGATTAACCATTGAGGCTTTGCGATTTATTGACATGTAGCATCCTATGATCATGGGTCTGGAGCTTTAGAAAGAGAAAAGGACAATCATGTTACAATTTTTGAATTGCAGGCATAATCCATCGATCAAAAGATGCATGAAGGTTATGCATCAAGGGCTCACGCTTGGTTGACACGTGTCTGAAAGGTCAAATGGGACCAAGATGTTACAAGGAACTACTAGGTGTCTTGTGCTCGCGGTTTTATTTTAAATGAAGATCAACGGTTGTGTTTTAAACTTGAAGGTTTGATTCAGTCTCAGCCATTGATAATGTTTTCATTCCATGATGACCATTAGAGCCTGTACAATTTGAATTTTCAAACCTGCAGAGAGGGTTTTCTGGCCATGGCAATGCTCTTCCAAGTAGAAGAGAAGTAGATGGATCAACCTGATCTTCTGGGTTTCATTTATGTGGTTGTAGGGTGCCAAAGAGATATATTTTTCTATGACTGGGGCTTCATAAATGTTTATTGGTGGTGATTTAGGTTTTTGATCAGATTTTGAAGATATTTTGTAACCCTAGTCACCTCCTTGTCTATTCTGCATTGATGTTGGCTTGGTTCCCAAGTTGTGTTCATTGTGTTTTAGGATTTCTTTTTGCCCTAAGATGGTCCAAAATCATGGTATCTAATTGGTATAACTAGGGTTTTTTGAGTCATTTGTAAGGATGGGAATTTTATGCCACAGAAGGCTTGTAAGATCTGCATATTGAATTGAGACTATGAGTGGTCTTTTTGGCTATGATTCTATATGTTTTAGATGTTTTAGCAATAAAATATGTTTGTAACTTCCTGATATTTGTGAGATCTTAATGAGTAATGTCTTTGCTTCAGTTTCTTGTATTCATTTGAGTTGGTTGTTAAGGACATTTTAATCCATCACTTTATAAGGTAGATGGTCTAACTAGTTTAGGGTTTCTTTCAGAGAGAATTAAACATCCTTAAAGTAGTTTCACTGAGTACAGAATTGTAATGAATTAGATAATTTCATTTGCTTCCAAGAAGTGTGAATTAAGTATGTAAGGCATAATCAAGTTCAGAGATCATTTCCATGTTTTGCATTTGTTGTATCTTGTTATTAAGAGTCTTTTCATTTAGAGTGACTCCATACCCACTGGATAGAACACTGGTATAGTATGCTAGAATGTGTGGTTCTCATCAATCTTTATAAAATCTGTCACCATTTACATGTTTTATGATTGCATCCACCATACCTACCTGTTTGTGATAATATTAAATATTGAAGGCAGAAGATAGGTAATACCCACCTAAGTTTGTGGAGCTCAAAGTCCAGAAGCTTTTAGGACCTTGTTCAATGTTGTTTCTTCTCCTTGTTGAATCAGTGTTTGGTCCTATAGAGGAATATACCTGAGCTACAGATATAAAAGGGTCCCACAAGAAAAAGAACCAATGGAATCTCCTCCTTAATCAACATTGTTATGCCCTGCATACCCAACCCTACATTTTCCCCCGGTCAAAATGTTGGGGCCCCTCTTTTTTCTTTCCCCTCTTCCCTTCTTCCTATGTTTTTTTCTTGTTACCCTCTAGAGTCTATGACTCTGAAGTTCACCTTCCTTTGTCTCATTTTTTGGCTGGGCCTCGGGCTCCCGATCTCCATAATGCTTCCCGGTGTTGTGAAGGTTGGATGCTTGATCCCTGGAGTGTGAAGCCTTAATTATAGAATTAAGTACTAAGGCATTTAATTCCCTTTTCTACCAAGTTATAAAAGGACTTTTCAAAGGTTATTTTTAATCACCAAGTGATTAAAAGTTATTTAGAGAGCTCTTTTGCAAATCTTCCATCTTGAAATTTTGTGTGTTTATACAAGGATTTGGTTGCATGTGAAGTGTTTTGAAAGGATCCCTTGGCCAATTCATGTAGCATCTTATTTAGGTAGGTTTTCTTCACATTTTGGAGAGACTATTTAGCATTTTTCTTTTTTTTTCATGCTTTTCGTTGCTTAGGGTTTGTTTGTAGGTTAGCTAAATGAAAGGTTTTGAGCAAATTCCTCGATCATGAAATTAATTTAGGGCTTGTAAATTATTTTTTGGGTTCTTCATTCCCTAGTTTCTCGTGCTGAGTATTCGACACTTGAATTTTGTGCTTCATGGAATTAGGGCTTCTTTAATTTGTTTATTTTATGTCCCAGTTCATACATTTTTGTGACAACAAGATGCATTACGGTTCCTAAGAATTTAATTAGAGCTTGTTAGGGTTTTCCCATGATGAACTACTCTATTCTGGCCTAGTTGTAAGCCATGTTCCAAGACCTATACACAAATAAACACCCTGTTTTGATGTCATTTTCCCAAATTTTCAAAAGTTCAACAAACTAGCCTTTGGCTTGCACCACCCGGGACTTTGGTTCCCAACCTACCAGTCACTTTCGAGACTAGAACTTAAATTCCCCAAATCTAGTTAGACAAACATTGATTTTGGTTGCTAAGTGTCATTTCCCAAAACCCCGCACTTATAAGCCAATCTAACTCCAAAATTTATGGTATAAATTTCACATTTGTAAGGGTGCCCTAAACTTTGTGTTCTAGGACTCCTACGTACTTCCTATCATCCAAAACTAAAGAGGTCTATTATGTGATCCACAATCCAATATTCTTAGTTTTCATTCCCCATAAATCCTTCAATAAAACTATTGATTTTAGACTTCACATTCTGGGATTCCATTTCATTCATCCCTCCTTTTTCAAGAGAACCTTCACAAGTATTCTCTGATCCTAGTCCTCGAAGCATGTTTAATTATTAGTATGTTCATTATTATTTTTCTTGAAATTGATTAAATTTCCTTGTCTTGTAGGATTATACAATAGATATAATGGCATCATCATCTGAATTTTCTAAAGTTGAATCTGGGCTAACACTTGGGGCCCCTTTAGGAACGAAGTCTAAGGCAAAAAAAGAATTACAAAAGGCACCACTCACCATGAGATACATCCATAAGGGACAAGATAAGGTTTCTAAGTTGGAAAGCAATATGAAAAATATTACATACATAGATCTAGGGGATTTTGATTTATAATTGATAAAAAATGAAGCAGAGACTAAACCCTCAGAAGATCACATCAACACCCAACTTAGGAGATCCGAGCTACTACAGGCTGCTTCTTTCCCTCAATCGCTCCAATGCTTGGAGCTTATCATAACTCTGGCTGGTCATTTTTCAAAGGCCACAAGGAAATGTACCTGATTAGACAACACTCATGTGGCCACTTTTGACATGGAAATAATCCATGTGATCTTTCACATCCCTAACAGATCGAAGCCTGTGACCATAGATGAGATGTTCGCAATGGTCGAGTACAAAAAGACAGAGATATAAAATAAGAAATATTTGAACAAGAATTGGCTCAGAATACCATAGAAATATGTAACAAAAATGTTAGATACCATCCAATAAGATAATTTCATCCCATCCATCTAGCGGATGCTCACAATGTTAATTTGCATCTTTGGGAAATTGAATGCGAAGGAGTACGTTCCCTGGATGTACTACTTTATGATCATCATCATCACCAATAAGGTTGATTTATTTTGGGCCCAAATTATTTAAATAATATCCATAAGCAGCTCTAGGAACTCAAGGACTCGAAGCCATTTCACATGACATCTTATGCAGCATGGAAGCTGCTCACCTCAAGAGCATTGATGACAAATAAATTTGGATGTCGAGGAGATGGGCCATAAGACAAACTCTCATGGGATTGTTATCCACAACTCTAGTTGGAGATGCTTCCCATAGCATTTTATCGTGTCAATGATGTGTTTGTATATAATAGGATAATAATTCTTACAAGGGATGTCGGGTACTGTTGGACTTCATAAAGGGATCAAAAACTAGGCAATTACGATGACTAAGGGATTGGACATCCTACCGAGCAGCTATCCTCCTTAACATGAAGGCTCATTTAAATTATCAACCTAAGGATGTATACTTGAAATGAATCTGCAAAGTATATGCACTATGGGATTCTTTGAGTTATTCTATCATTGCAAAATTAAAAATATAAGAATGATGGAAATGAATCTAACTGCACAGTAATGGTTGCAGGAAACTATGTAAATTGCTACAATAGTGACTATAGATGGTACAGAACTACTAAAATTAACATCACTAAAACATAACTGATCTCAAACAACACATTACTGATCACTAAGCATCTGAACTATAATCTAAACTACTCTAAACAATTATAGAGTCATAGTATCTCAAGTGGTATTTTCTTGAGTGGCTACAATCTTAGCTACAAGTATTCAATATTTAATCTACAAGCTCAATTTCTGAAATCATATTCTTATTGAAAATAAAAATGATTGCATCAGCTAATATCAAAATTGTTGATTAAACAAAGACACTACTAACATGACTTAGCACAAACTAGATACTCCCTAATCATCCTCACTCAAGCAAGAGCTCATAGATATACATGAGGCTTGAGAGTTGGATTAATTACAAACTCAGAAACTTGTGAAAAATTTCATTTCTCCCACAACATCAAGGAGATGACTTATTCCCCAACAAACTAATAAAGAACAAACTGAAATGAGTTGAGAGTGTTCTAATCCACTTTAAACTCTTACAACATGAAAATACACATATGGCTGAAAATATGCATAAATACATGCCATAATTATTTAGGATTCATAAACTATTATTCCCACAAGTTACTACATTGTTTTATGACCTCAATAACTTTAGATTCATGAGATAAACAAGAGGTGGAAGAGTTCAAATCAAACTAGAAGTCATTCCTTAACTGTTGCCTTCAAACTCGCCACCTTTTACTCAGTCAACTTCAGATGAGTGTTTCTCATTAACTGTTGTGAATTAGCTCAAACGGTTAAATGGGTTTTTTCTCCTCCTTTGTAGATTTATGAATTAACAAGAAAATTATAATTTCATTAAGTATTTAGTGAGGTATGCTTGTTTTACTGAAACTATTTTTTGACTTTTTCTGTTATCTTTTCCGTTGCCACTTTTTCTGCAATCAACTTCAAATGCGTGTTTATCATTAGATATTGTGAGTTAACTCAAACTATAAAAAGGGTTTTTTATCCTCCTTATTATCTTTCCAAACCATTAAAGAAATCTGGATTACATTAAGAAATGTGAGAGATATTCTTATTTTCCTGAAACTTCCTTTTGACTTTTTCTACATTTCCAGCAACTATTGAATATTGACAAGTGTCAACTTGCTTCTCCTTCTTTATAGCTGCATGAATGAATCAATATATCACAAAAAATATGTTACTCATCTCAAAACACTTATTATTTAATAACAACCATTTGTCATAATATTTTATCATAATTTAGCATTAACTAGCTAGACATACAAATGCTAATCAATAAATCATTAATCATAGTTAATGCTTCATAAATCAAGGTAATGTATGGAAATAACTTTGGAAAGATATTGTAAACATAGGTTAAAGTGTTATAGAAAAGGAATATAAATATTACATTTTATAGGCTCATCATTTCCCCCCAACTTAAATCTTGCTTGTCCTCAAGCAGGAGATAGACATTGGTTAGACATGAAAGCTATTAACGTGAAATCCTGTGAATTTGTCTCCTTAAGTCTTCTTAAGATTTCTTTGTTTCATCTCCAACACTTCTCTATGTCATAGTTTCTTCCCTTTTGTATCTCTTCATAAGACAATCCATTTTTATTTCTCTTTACTTTATCATTCTCATTTTTGCACAACTGCCCCCAAATAGTTCTATCATTTGTCACTTTGAATCTTGCTTTTAGCTTTTGTCATTTTGAGGAAACAATGGCAAACGAAAGTTAATAGATGAATGCAACAAAATCACCATCAATATAGGAGGTAGTATAAAAATGTGTAGGAAAGTTCATCCTCCTATGGTCTATGACAACAACACAAGGTATTCACGTATTCCCCCTAGCTCAAAGGTTATTTGTCCTCAAATGACAATGTATGTATGAGGGTAGTAAAATAAATCAGTTATGAAGCATATAATTACTATAATGACAATTGAAAAACAAAGTAGTACCATTTGTGTTGTTGTGAGAAGCTTCAAACTTTGAAAACAATTGAAAGTATAGATCCCTTCATTGCTGAATATTCATGTCCCTCCAAGAGTGTTTCATATATAATATCAGTAGTTGTAGATGTCGTCATACTTGGTGCAAGTTATCTTTTGAATCACATAGTAGTTGCTACAGGATGAATGTTGAGTCACACAGAAATGGTTGCAGGATGATTGTTTAGTCACATATCAGTGGTTGTAGGATGATTTCTTAGTCACACAGTAGTTGTTAGAGGATAACTTCTCAGTCATATAGCAGTGGCTGCAGGATGACTACTTAGTCATAGTGGCTGTAGGATGATTGTTAAAGCAAACAACAGTTGTTGCATGCAACTTGCAGAAAAACTCTATCTATCCAATGACTTATAATACAACTTTGGATGTCCATTGTCTATTAAATAAAATCTGATTAGACCAACTAGACAACACCATTGAATAGATATTATTGACAACATGAGGACCCAACTACCTAATGAATTTTTTTTTTGACAACATGCACAACCTTGAAAAGTGACTTGACTCATGCACAACCTTGAAAAGTGATTTGAAGTTTAAGAAACCAACCAGCTGTGACCTTCTCTAAAATAGTCAGTAAGACAAGAAGAACTAGGAAGCATCTAAGCCATTGTGTGCAACACTTATTGAATGAAAAACCTACCCTAACCTATCCTACCCTACACTAACCAACAAAAAATACTTTCTTAAACAAAACCATTAACTGGTTCTTTGAAGTATCTTCCTTTTATCAACAACTTCCAATGCTTCACATTTTTATGAGTAATTAGAAATAGTTGCAACATCAGTAGAAACTTAAGAAACAACAACACTTTTGGAAAGACATTAAAAAACTTACTTATTACTTCATGCTGACAATACATTATGTTGTATTGAAGTGCATAAGTAAGCTGAAATAGTTCTCCTTTATGTGCAACTTCATCTTTAGTTGTAACTTATTTCTTTGTTGCAAACATAAATTGTGATGATTTATTTGCCTCCACTTGAGATAGATGTCTAATAGGATATCCCCGTGAAAGAACAAATTTTGAACCCTCCTTGTTTTCTTTGTGTTGATGAGCTGCTTCATTATCCTCGTCTTGACTTCTAAAGACCAATTTGTGTGACTAATTTAATAAAAGTATAGAAATTTATGCACTATCTCCATATGCTCATAGTTTTGCACTACCAAAGATGCTGGTTTAGCATCTAAGGTTAAGAAAAAATCCTCTAGATCATCCCAAAACTGGTCTTCTTCAATATCTTCTTTACTTTTTTGCATGAGAGGACTAATTTTCACTTTATTGCAGCTCTCTTCTTGAAGTAGGAGTTCTAATTTGACATCACATTCATGTTGAGTAGCAACCATGTGCATGGTGATTTCTTCATTTTCCAAAACAAAGTTTTCTTCATTTTCCTCCTCCTAAATCAACAACTTGTCATCAATATGTGAACAAAATTCCTCTATGATACTAGAGAACATGTCTTCATTGATTTCCAAACTTGCTGCAAATGACATTGGCTCTTGGTTGTTATTCTTCATGGATCTAAAATCCATATTTTGTTGCTTCTTGTGGTACTTTTGCAAACTTTTCAAATCCTAAGTGCTTTGAATGAAAACTATGATTCTAGAAAAATGAAAAAGAGATGCTAAAAATCAAAGACTCTCATATCTTGATCCATCCCCGGCAACGGTGCCAAAAATGTTGGACTTCATAAAGGGATCAAAAACTAGGCAATTACCATGACTCAGGGATTGGACATCCTACCAAGAATCTATCCTCCTTAACATGAAGGATCATTTAAATTATCAACCCAATGACGTATACTTGAAATGAATCTGCAAAGTATATGCACTATGATATTCTTTGAGTTATTCTATCATTGCAAAACTAAAAATATAAGAATGCTGGAAATGAATCTAACTGCACAGTAATGGCTGCAAGAAACTATGTAAATTTCTACAATAGTGGCTATAGATGGTACAAAACTACTGAAATTAACATCACTGCAACATAACTGATCTCAATCAACACATTACTGATCACTAAGCATCTGAACTATAATCTAAACTACTCTAAACAATTATAGAGTCATAGTATCTCAAGTGGCATTTTCTTAAGTGGCTACAATCTTAGCTACAAGTATTCAATATTCAATGTACAAGCTCAATTTATGAAATCATATTCTTATTGCAAATAAAAATGATTACATCAACTGATATCAAACTTTTTGATTAAACAAAGACACTACTAACAAGACTTAACACAAACTAGGTACACCCTAATCATCCTCACTCAAGCAAGAGCTCATAGATATACATGAGGCTTGAGAGTTGGATTAATTACAAACTCAGCAACTTGTGACAAATGTCATTTCTCCCACAACATCAAGGAGATGACTTATTCCCCAAACTAACTAATAAAGAATAAACTGAAATGAGTTGAGAATGTTCTAATCCACTTCAAACTCTCACAACATGAAAATACACATATGGCTGAAGATATACATAAATACATACTATAATTATTTAGGACTCATAAACTATTGTTCCCACAAGTTACTCCATTGTTTTATGACTTTAATAAATTTAGATCCATGAGATAAACAAGAGGTGGAAGAGTTCAAATCAAACTAGAAGTCATTCCTCAACTGCTGCCTTCAAATTCGCCACCTTTTACTCATTCAACTTTAGATGAGTGTTTCTCATTAACTATTGTGAATTAGCTCAAATGGTTAAATGGGTTTTTTCTCCTCCTTTTCAAATTTATGAATCAATAAGAAAATAATAATTTCATTAATTATTGAGTGAGCTATGCTTGTTTTACTGAAACTATTTTTTGACTTTTTCTGTTGTCTTTTCTTTTGCCACTTTTTCTGCAGTCAACTTCAAACGTGTATTTCTCATTAAATATTGTGAGTTAACTCAAACTATCAAAAGGATTTTTTCTCCTCTTTATTATATTTCCAAATAATTAAGAAAATATATATTTCATTAAGAAACATGAGAGATAAGCATGTTTTATTGAAATTGTTTGTTGACTTTTTCTGCATTTCCAACAACTATTGAATAGTGAAAAGTGTCAACTTGCTTCTCCTTCTTTCCAGCTGCATGAATGACTCAAATATCTCACAAACAAAATTTTAATCATCTCAAAACACTTATTATTTAATAATAACCATTTATCATAATATTTGATCACAATTTAGCATTAAATAGCTAGACGTACAAATGCTAATCAATAAATCATTAATCATAGGTAATGTATGGAAATGACTTTGGAAAGATATTGTAAACATAGGTTAAAGTGTTATAAAAAATGAATATAAATATGAGATTTTATAGGCTCGTCAGGTACCATCTGTCATCCATGATAATGATCCTAATCGAGGCATGGGGGTGTTGGTTTTTGAAATTCCATACCCATGTATATATCATAGTGTCAAGATTTTTTGTGAGTCTCTACCTCCTCCCACGACACTACATCGATCAGGCAATTTTGCAACCAAATTTTGGAGATGCAGGATCTGATGAGAGAGAAGCATAAGTCAAGGGTTAGATTCCCCTTCTCCTACAAAGATTGCAAGTGTTCCCTCACAACTACCAAGGAGGCAGAGCATGAGTTAATATGCCTCAATTTAGAGAAGTTTGATTTACAATGACTGTACTATGATCCTCGAGGGCAAATAAAGAAAATGCTCCTTAATGCATACAAATGTCATGTACCTCACCTTGAGGATTTTTAGGTCGACTACCAGGATGACCTTGATTTATGTTGACACTAGTACCACCAACTCATGATGCAATAATTGGTAGATTTCAACTTGTGAAACTTCCTAAGGGGCTTCTAGGAAACTAAAGGCATCCGAGATTCCATTTTTTAAGAAAAGAAGATAGGAGATAGGATAATCTCAAAGATTAAGTGGGATGAGCTACAAGAGTTTGACATTGGAGAGGTCAACTAAGAAGTAATTGACCAGAGTAATTTAGTTTTCAACATCTACCACCGTAAAGGGAGCCATGACCAAAATCATAAGGAAAAAGTCAAACCATCTCAACAATATGAGAGGTGAGTTAAAAAATAAGAAGAGTATCTCATCTGGGAAGTTGAATCCCTTTAAAGATGCCCCAACAAGGGTATTTTTGGAGAAGTTGGGTGAGAAGATGGACCATTCACAGAATCTTTCTTCCACCATGGAGTAAGGAGTCACCTTTAGACTTGATGGGAAACCACTTTCATCTACGAGTCCCTCCTAGTAAGCAACAAGCTCAGTTGTTCTTGGTCTGAGCATGCCTTCAAAAAAAAAATGTCGAGGAGGATATTCCTGTTGAGGACACACCATTGTAACGTCCTTGAACAAAGAAGAGAAATATTAAACAAGCGGATATTAACACCTCGGATCTCACAGGCAAGGTCAATTTTGAAGATGTACAGATTCCCAAGATAGAAGTGCTCATCGGGAACCCATGATTGAGAAGGTCCAAGATTTTATGTACCCCAATAATCCTACCCCTAAAATTATTGATGAGAATCTAAATGAAGTATTAACTCCTGAGGATCATGACCTTCTCTTAAAGGAAATAGAAGAAGAATAAATAAAACACAAAGAGGAAGAGGAGAGGATAAGAATAGAACAAGAGGTGAAGGTGGAAGAATAATGACTCCAAAAAGTAGAAGATGATAAAAATTGCATTGAAGAGGAAAGGCTCAGGGTAGAGCAAGAGGCCAAAAGAAATAAAGATTTCAAAGATCGTGCTCACAAGGAAGAAGGGGCTCAAAAATAGGAGGTCAAGGAAGAAAAAGTGACATAAAGAGTAAGAATAGAGGAAGGGGACTAAGCAAGCAACTTGGATGCAAGCATAGGAAGATGCTCACCACAAAGCCCTCAAAGTTGTAGAGAAAAGGAAACAAGAGGAAGATGCTCATATAAAATAAAAATAAGAAAAGAAAAGGGTAGAGGAGCATGCTAGAGCACAAGGGGAAACTAGACCTTTAGGAAAAACCATACCCCATCATAAAACACTCCTCAAGATCCTTAGTAGAATCCCCAATAGGAGGAATAATATAAAATCGCAAGAAACCTCCCTCTGAAGACATATATGGACAATAAGTTGATGAGGCATCTAATCCTAAAGATACCACAGACACTGGAGTCAATGCCACAACTCCTACATAAATGTTTGTGGTGATGCATAAAATGGAACACCTACATGTGCCCTTTGCTGCATGCTCATTACAGGAAATAATGGTTGCACTCATGACCTTTCCACAGAAGATAGATAAGAAAGTGTGTTATGTTGGATGTTGTTGAGATGTTTTTAATATTATGCATATATGTTGGCGTTAATTTT
Source organism: Thuja plicata (assembly GCA_018584345.1). Lineage (NCBI taxonomy): Eukaryota > Viridiplantae > Streptophyta > Pinopsida > Cupressales > Cupressaceae > Thuja > Thuja plicata. Next base: position 2,992,365 of record MU223751.1, read on the forward strand.
TTGTCATTGATGTCAACATACTTCTACTATTGAAGACAATGTTCTTGATATGTTCAGTGAGGTTGAATTGCATGGTACAAATACTACATAGAAGATATACACTTTTGATTGTACAGTTGTGTTCTAAGATGTCTTTAGTTAATGTAGGTCAGTTAGTAGATGTTAGAGTGATGATTTGAGAGAGTTATGATTGATTTATTAGATACTAGTTTTTTGGTTGTTCTAGAAAAGACAAAGATTCAATTTTTGGATCGGTATGGATCAGTGTTGAAGAGTTGTTGGTTGCTAACCTGGTAGTGATTTTTGGACATGCATATGTGTCCTCAACTCAAGTTGTTCATTATTTGGATACTGGAAAGCTATATTTCTTGAGTAACATAGGTTGTAGATATTATTGCAGATGAATAGTGCAAAGATAGATCTTGATCCTGAGTTCATGTTGATGATAAGGTTGCTGAGGTACTTCATGTTGCTTGTCGATGTTTCTTGATCATGTTATGATTGTATTTCTGGTTCATAGTGGTTGAAGTAATCAATTTGCATGATTTTCATGTAATGTGTTGGTTTTCTTCATTTGGTCTTAGTCGACCTGATGATGTAACATGTTCCAGAGGTTTAGTGCATGATTGGTGGATCTAAGAATGTTCGAGGTTGTTGATATGGATCATTGCAATGTCCTAGCCGACATTCAATAAATCACATTTAGGATTGAATTGTAATTTATTATTTGTTTGCAATTAGGTCCCTGGCCGACCTAGTTAAGATGAGTTGATAAACTATATTTATAGATGTAATCATTTGAAGTTGTGAAGTAGTACAAAACCGTGAGAATGTGTGAACAGATGAAATAAATGATATACATGATGTTGTGATAAGAGGTATGAGTGGAATCTGAAATATGTAATAGCTTTGTGTGCTTCATTGGAACAATTTTGGCATAACAAATGTTATATGTTAGTTTGTATGTTTGGACTATAATTCCTCTTCTATCCGCGATCAAATTGTGTTGTAAGGAAGTGAGCCTTTTTGTAATTGTGTTTGAGAAGTGAGCTCTAGGAAGTGTTCCTGAATGCAAGTGCATTCCCCTTTTTTAATACTCCTAACAAGGTACAATATTTATTACTAAGTACATTCATCTTGTGGGTTCCATCCACACCGTGATTTTTCTCCTAACAGGGTTTCCACATCAAAAAATTTGGTGTTATGTGTTTCTATTGTGTTGAGATCTTTCTTTCATGTTTATCATTTAGATCTGAGATTGAATTTTTTAAGTTGGTTACATTTTATTGTTATTTGTGGCACAACTAATTCACCCCCCCCCCCAGTTGTGTGTGTGCTTCTTAAGGTCTAACAATTGGTATCAAAGCTAGTGTCCTCTTTGAGAAGCTTGACCACTTGAGGATATCTGGGATGCCAACCTTTAAGAAAGGTAGTATGATATTTGAAGGAAAAAATTATACTATATGGAAGAACTGGATGATTACACACTTGAGATGTCTTAGCGAAGAACATTTGGCTATTACAAAGAAAAATTACATGCTTCCTGTTGATCTTGGTACTGTGATTGTTGATGAGAAGAAAGAATATGAGATTAATACCAGAGCACATGAAGCCTTGAAGAGTGCCTTATTAGATGTTGAGTATACAAATGTTCTAGGATTGGAAACTGTACATCAAGTATGGGAAAAGTTAGAAACATTATATGAAGGAGACAATTTTGTGAAGCAAGCGAAGCTACAAAGCCTAAGAGGAAGATATGAATAATTGAGGATGAACGAAGATGAGAAAATTACTATGTATGTGAATAAGATCACCGACCTTGTTTGTGGAATTATATGCATTGGTGGAACATTGGAGGAAGAGGAGATTGTTTCTAAAATTTTGAGATCTTTGTCTCCTGCTTAGAATCATAAAATTGCTATTATTGAAGAAATCAGAATGGTGTCTACTGTGACAAGAGATACATTGGTTGGTAAGTTATCTACTTTTGAAATGAGTGAATTTGGATACAAATTTCCTAAAGTTGAATCTACATTTAAAGCTACTATTTCTAAGGATAAGCAAAGATATGACCCTAGTAAAAGTTCATCTAAGCTTGGTAAATATGCTAAGGAATGGGAACAAATTGAGAGAGAGGAAAGAGAGCTTGAAGCCCTATTTGCAAATAAGCTACCTAAGGGATCTAGTAAGTATCAAGGAAAGTTGCCTTTGAAGTATTTTGCATGTAATAAGATTGATCACATTGCTTCTAGATGTCCTAACAAAGAGCCTAAGTACACGCATAAGAAGTTCAGACATAAATATAAGAAGAAATGCTAGTATGTTGTTGATGAAGGAACTACTGATGGTGAATCTAAGAAGATTGAAGATGAGATATTGTTCATTGATATTAAAGATGAGAAACCTAATGAAGATAAAGCCATGGTTTCACATGTGGATAAGAGAGATGACTGGGTTATTGATAGTGGATGTTCACATCACATGACCAAAGATAAAATAAAATTTGTGAATCTTGAAGACTATGATGGTGGTGTCGTTAGATTTGGTAACAATGCTCCCTATTTGATCAAAGGAAGAGGATCAATTAAACTTTATGGTAAGAGTAGTACTGATGATGTTTTGTATGTTGAAGGTTTAAGGCATAATCTTTTGAGTGTTGGATAGTTAGTTGATAAGGGATATCATTTGTAATTCAAGAATGGAATGTGTAAAAACATTGGAGTTGAGATTGCATTAGGTACAAAAACCAGAGGTAATGTATTTCATTTGAACAATTCAGATAATAGATGTTTGATTGCAAAGGTTGATGACAGTTGGTTGTGGCATAACATATTTTGTCATGTAAACTTTGTTAACATTGTGAAGATTAGCACTACAAATGTTGTAAGAGATTTACCTAGATTGTTGAAGCCTGCTAATGCAATGTGTAATGAATGTCAATTGGGAAAGCTAACTAAATCTAACTACAAAAGTAAAACCTATTCTTTGAGTGGATTGTTATAATTGGTACATATTGATTTATGTAGTCCTACTAAGACTACAAGATATTTTGGGGACAAATAATTTATTCTATCCATTGATGATTATTTAACGATGATGTGGGTTACATTTTTCAAAGAAAAGTCTGAGGCATTTGACAAATTCAAGATCTTAAGAGCCATGGTTGAGACTGAGATAGGTATGAAGCTAAAATGTTTGAGGTCTTATAGAGGTGGAGATTTTACATCTAGAGACTTTGATGCATACTGTGAAGAGCATGGAATAAAGAGATAGATGTTTGCTCCATGAACCCCACAACATAATAGAATTGCAGAGAGAAGAAACAAAACAATTCTTGACACTACAAGGACTATGATGATTGAAGGAAATGTTTCACAGATCTATTGGAGAGAATCTGTTAGTACTATTTTTTACACACTTAACCAAGTTAAAATCAAGAATGGTACTGTAAGACTCCTTTTGAGCTTTGGTATGGTCATATTCCTATTGTAAAGTATTTCAGAATCTTTGGAAGCAAATGTTACATTAAGAGAGATGAAGATTTAGGAAAGTTTGATCTCAGAAGTGATGAGAGAATATTTCTTGGTTATTCTAAAAATATAAAAGCATACAAATTTTATAATCATAGATTGAGAAAGATAATTGAGAGTGCTAATGTGAAAGAGGATGAGAGTTTTCAGAAACTACTTAGATCTAGCAATTGTGAATTAGATGAAGAAGAAGGAATTCATATTGTGCAAGCACGCAATCAGAATCAAAATAAGAATTAGAATGGATCAGTAGAACAGAATGAAGAAGTTGGAGATGAGGAAGAGTTGGAAATACATGAGTTAGCTACAAATGCAAATCCAAAGAATTCGAGGTATGTAAAGCCAAATCATTCAGAGAATCATATTATTGGTGATAGAAACAAATGTGTTCAAACTAGAGGAAGAATTGGTAGAAATGAAATTTGTTTGATTTCGAAGATCGAACCTAAAGATGTTGATGAAGCATGCAAAAATGAAATTTGGTTCAAAGATATGGAGGAAGAATTGGAATAGATTGAAAAGAATAATACATGGATTCTTGTTCCTAGACCTGTGGACAAGAATGTGATTGGTACTAAATGGGTATTCATAAACAAATTGAATGAAGATGGTGAAGTGGTTCGGAATAAAGACAAACTTGTTTGTAAGGGATATTCTCAAATGGAAGGTATTGATTTTAAGGAGACTTTTTCTCCTATTGATAGAATTGAAGATGTTAGAATGTTTCTTGCATATGCTACTTACGAAAATTTCAAAGTATATCAGATGGATGTAAAGTCTGCATTCTTGAATGGAGAGTTGAAAGAAGTCTACATTGAGCAACCGGATGGTTTTTCTTTGACTGATAAACATGACATGGTTTTCAAATTGAAGAAAACTTTATATGGACTAAAGCAAGCCCCTAGAGCCTAGTATGCGAGGTTAGACAAGTATTTATTGAAGATTGGTTTCAATAAAGGTACTGCTGACATTAACTTGTACTTCAAAATTTTTGATGATAATATTTTGATTTTTGAAGCCTTTGTGGATGATATAATGTTTGGTGGAAATGACAAGATAAGTAAGGAATTTTATGATGAGATGCAAAATAAATTTGAGATGTCTATGATAGGTGAGATGAAATTCTTTCTTAGACTGCAAATTACACAAACAAATAAGGTATTTTCATTTCTCCGTCTAAGTATGTGAAATAATTGTTGATGAAATTTGGTATGAAAGATTCAAAACCTATTGGTACTCCTATGATTATTGGTTGTAAGTTGACAAAGATTGATGATACACCTAATGCAAATCAAACTAGATATAGATCAATGATCAGTGGATTGTTATATTTGACACAAACTAGACCAGACATTATGAATGTTGTTTGTATTTTTGCTATATTTCAATCAAATGCAAATGAATCACATTTTGGTGCTATTAATAGGATATTTAGATACTAGAAGGGAATGGTTGATTATGGTTTATGATATGGTAAAGATGATGATTTCACATTGATTGCATATATTGATGTTGATTGGGCAGGTAATGTGGTTGATAAAAATAACACTAGTGGTGGATCATTCTTCTTTAAATAAGAGATTAGTTTCATGGGAAAGTAAAAACCAAAATTGCATATCACAATCTACTACTGAAGCTATTGTGTTGGTACTACTAGTAATTATATATAAGTGGCATGGATGAAACAAATGTTGAAAGATATCATAGTGACTATTGATGAACCTATTGCTATATACTATGATAATTCAAGTTCTATCAATATTTCAAAGAACCATGTGTTGCATTAAAAAAAAGCATATTTCTATGAAATATCATTTCTTGAGAGACAAAGTCAGTGAGAAAGAAGTCAAATTGGATTATGTATCTACTAAAGAGAATATTGCAAATATATTCACAAAGACCTTTCCAAATGATACTTTTGAGTATCTCTGAGGTAAGCTTGGGGTGATTTCCGCTTGGGGTGATTTCCCCTCTTGATCGGAGCTAGAGATGCATTGAGATGCATCAGTCCAGTGTTCTTACAGAGCTATCATTCTTCTGGATTGTTGTTTTTTTGGTTTCTCCTTAGGGGGAAGAGTGTATGGTAAGTATTTCATGAGTTGTATTGCTCGGATTTTTGGCCTCTATGACTTAGTGCATACATGTACCTTTTCCATTGATATTAAAGGGGGAGAGATATTCTTGAAAAAAAAATAGTGAGATTTTGGGAGAGTTATTTTGTATGAAGGAGAGATGTCATATTGTGGATATTGTTGTTGGTATTGTTTCTTTGTGCATTGATTGAATTTTTCACCTCATATGTTGCCATCAATTCCAAAGGTGGATATTGTTGGATGTTGTTGGATGAAGCCTTGAAGAGTGCCTTATTAGATGTTGAGTATACAAATGTTCTAGGATTGGAGACTGCACATCAAGTATGGGAAAAGTTAGAAATATTATATGAAGGAGACAAGTTTGTGAAGCAAGCGAAGCTACAAAGCCTAAGAGGAAGATATGAATAATTGAGGATGAATGAAGATGAGAACATTACTATGTATGCGAATAAGATCACCGACCTTATTTGTGGAATTATATGCACTAGTGAAAAATTGGAGGAAGAGGATATTGTTTCTAAAATATTGAGATCTTTGTCTCCTACTTAGAATCATAAAATTTCTATTATTGAAGAAATCATAATGGTGTCTACTATGACAAGAGATACATTGGTTGGTAAGTTAACTACTTTTGAAATGAGTGAATTTGGATATAAATTTCCTAAAGTTGAATCTACATTTAAAGCTACTATTTCTAAGGATAAGCAAAGATATGACCCTAGTAAAAGTTCATCTAAGCTTGGTAAATATGCTAAGTGATGGGAACAATTTGAGAGAGAGAAAAGAGAGCTTGAAGCTCTATTTGCAAAGAAGCTACCTAAGGGATCTGGTAAGTATCAAGGAAAGTTGCCTATGAAGTATTTTTCATGTAATAAGATTGGTCACATTGCTTCTAGATGTCCTAACAAAGAGCCCAAGTACAGGCATAAGAAGTTCAGACAAAAATATTAGAAGAAATGCTAGTATGTTTTTTATGAAGCAACTACTAATGGTGAATCTAAGAAGATTGAAGATGAGATATTGTTCATTGATATTAAAGATGAGAAACCTAATGAAGATAAAGCCTTGGTTTCACATGTGGATAAGACAGATGACTGGGTTATTGACAATGGATATTCACATCACATGACCGAAGATAAAATAAAATTTGTGAATCTTGAAGACTATGATGGTGGTGTCATTAGATTTGGTAACAATGCTCCCTATTTGATCAAAGGAAGAGGATCAATTAAACTTGATGGTAAGAGTAGTACTGATGATGTTTTGTATGTAGAAGGTTTAAGGCATAATATTTTGAGTGTTGGATAGTTAGTTGATAAGGGATACCACTTGTAATTCAAGAATGGAATGTGTAATATCATTGGAGTTGAGATTGCATCAGGTACAAAAACTAGAGGTAATGTATTTCATTTGAACAATTCAAACAATAGATGTTTGATTGTAAAAGTTGATGACAGTTGGTTGTGGCATAACATATTTTGTCATGTAAACTTTGATAACATTGTGAAGATTAGCACTAAAAATGTTGTAAGATATTTACCTAGATTGTTGAAGCCTACTAATGCGATGTGTAATGAATGTCAATTGGGAAAGTTAACTAAATCTAACTACAAAAGTAAGACCTATTCTTCGAGTGGATTGTTAGAATTGGTACATATTGATTTATGTTGTCCTACTAATACTACAAGATATTATGGGGATAGATAATTTATTCTATTCATTGATGATTATTTAAGGATGATGTGGGTTACATTTTTCAAAGAAAATTCTGAGGCATTTGACAAATTCAAGATCTTTAGAGCCATGGTTGAGACTGGGATAGGTATGAAGCTAAAATGTTTGAGATCTGATAGAGGTGGGGAGATTACATCTAGAGACTTTGATGCATACTATGAAGAACATGGAATAAAGAGATAGATGTTTGCTCCGTGAACTCCACAATAGAATAGAATTGCAGAGAGAAGAAACAAAACAATTCTTGACACTGCAAAGACTATGATGATTGAAGGAAACGTTTCACAGATCTATTGGAGAGAATTTGTTAGTACTATTGTTTACACACTTAACCAAGTTAAAATCAAGCATGATACTGTAAGACTCCTTATGATCTTTGGTATGGTCATATTCCTATTGTAAAGTATTTCAGAATCTTTGGAAGCAAATGTTACATTAAAAGAGATGAAGATTTAGGAAAGTTTGATCTCAGAAGTGATGAGAGAATATTTCTTGGTTATTCTAAAAATATAAAAGCATACAAATTTTATAATCATAGATTGAGAAAGATAATTGAGAGTGATGATGTGAAAGAGGGTGATAGTTTTCATAAACTAGTTAGATCTTGCAGTTGTGAATCATATGAAGAAGAAGGAAGTCATATTGTGCAAGCACACAATCAGAATGAAAATAAGAATTAGAATGGATTGGTAGAATGGAATGAAGAAGTTGGAGATGAGGAAGAGTTGGAAATACAAGAGTTAGCTACAAATGCAAATACAAAGACTTCGAGGTATGTAAAGCTAAATCATTCGGAGAATCAGATTATTGGTGATAGAAAAAACTGTGTTCAAACTAGAGAAAGAATTGGTAGAAATGAAATTTGTTTGATTTCTAAGATTGAACCTAAAGATGTTGATGAAGCATGCAAAAATGAAATTTGGCTCAAAGATATGGAGGAAGAATTGGAACACATTGAAAATAATAAGACATGGATTCTTGTTCCTAGACCCGTGGACAAGAATGTGATTGGTACTAAATGGGTATTCATAAACAAATTGAATGAAGATGGTGAAGTGGTTCAGAACAAAGACAAACTTGTTTGTAAGGGATATTTTCAAATGGAAGGTATTTATTTTAAGGAGACTTTTTTCTCCTATTGATAGAATTGAAGATGTTATAATTTTTCTTGCATATTCTACTTACAAAAATTTTAAACTATATCAGATGGATGTAAAGTCTGCATTCTTGAATGGAGAGTTGGAAGAAGTCTACATTGAGAAACCAAATGGTTTTTCCTTGACTGATAAACATGACATGGTTTTCAAATTGAAGAAAGCTTTATATGGACTAAAGCAATCCCCTAAAGAATAGTATGTGAGGTTAGATAAGTATTTATTGAAGATTGGTTTCAATAAAGGTACTGCTGACATTAACTTGTAATTCAAAATTATTGATGATAATATTTTGATTTTTGAAGCCTTTGTGGATGATATAATGTTTGGTGGAAATGACAAGATAAGTAAGGAATTTTATGATGAGATGCAAAATGAATTTGAGATGTCTATGATAGGTGAGATGAAATTCTTTCTTAGACTACAAATTACACAAACAAATAAGGTATTTTCATTTCTCCGTCTAAGTATGTGAAAGAATTATTGATGAAATTTGGTATGGAAGATTCAAAACCTGTTAGTACTCCTATGATTACTGGTTGTAAGTTGACAAAGATTTATGATACACCTAATGCAAATAAAACTAGATACAGATCAATGATCAATGGACTGCTATATTTGACACAAACTAGACCAGACATTATGAATGTTGTTTGTATTGTTGCTATATTTAAATCAGATGCAAATGAATCACATGTTGGTGATATTAATAGGATATTTAGATACTTTAAGGGAATGGTTTATTATGGTTTATGATATGGTAAAGATGATAATTTCACATTGAGTGCATATATTGATGCTGATTGGGCACATAATGTGGATGATAAAAATAATGCTAGTGGTGGAGCATTCTTCTTTGGTAAGAGATTAGTTTCATGGGAAAGTAAGAAACAAAATTGCATATCACAATCTAGTACTGAAGTTGATTATGTTGCTACTACTAATACTTATACATAAGTGGCATGGATGAAACAAATGTTGAAAGATATCAGAGTGACTATTGATGAGCCTATTGCTATATACTATGATAATTCAAGTTCTATCAATATTTCAAACAACCATGTGTTGCATTAAAAAAAAGCATATTTCTATGAAATATCATTTCTTGATAGACAAAGTTAGTGAGAAAGAAGTCAAATTGGATTATGTATCTACTAAAGAGAAGATTGCGGATATATTCACAAAGACCTTTCCAAAGGATAATTTAGAGTATCTCTGAGGTAAGCTTGGGGTCATTTCCCCTCTTGATCAGAGCTAGAGATGAATTGAGATGCATCAGTCCAGTGTTCTTACAGAGCTATCATTCTTCTGGATTATTGTTTTGTTGGTTTCTCCTTAGGGGGAAGAGTGTATGGTAAGTATTTCATGAGTTGTATTGCTTAGATTTTTGGCCTCTATGACTTAGTGGATACATGTTGCTTTGCCATTGATATTAAAGGGGGGGATATATTCTTGTGAAAAATCAGTGAGATTTAGGGAGAGTTTTTTGTATGAGGGAGAGATTATAAAGTAGAGATGTCATATTGTGGATATTTTTGATATTGTTGTTGGTATTGTTTCTTTGTACATTGATTGAATTTTTCACCTCATATGTTGCCATCAATTCCAAAGGTGGGTATTGTTGGATGTTGTTGAGATGTTATTTAGACTATGCATATATGCTAGCATTAATGTTTTGTCATTGATGCCAACATACTTCTACTATTGAAGATAGTGTTCCTAATATATTTAGTGAGGTTGAATTTCTTGGTACAAGTACTACATAGAAGATCTATAGTTGTGATTGTACAGTTGTGTTATGGGATGTTTGTAGCTGATGCATGTCATCTCACAGATGTTAGAGTAATAATTTTAGAGAGTTATGACTGATTTATCAGATACTGGTATTTTGGTTATTTAGGAAAAGATAGAGTTTTAGCTTTTGGATTGGTGTTGAAGAGTTTTTGGTTGCTAACCTGGTAGTGAGTTTGGGGCGTGCATATATGTCCTCAACTCAAGTGGTTCATGATTTGGATACTCGAAAGCTATATTTCTTGAGTAACAAAGTTTGTAGATATTGTTGTTGATGAACAGTATAGAGATGGATCTTGATCCTGAGTTTGTGTTGATGCTAAGGCTATTGAGATACTTCAAGTTGCTTGTTGATGTTTCTTGATCTTGTGTTCCGATCGTGTTCTAGTTTGCATTGGTCAAAGTAATCGGGTTGTATGATTTTCATGTCATGTGTTGGTATTCTTCATTTGGTCTTAGTCGACCTGATGATGATGATGTAATGTGCAGTGAAGGTTTAGAGTGTGATTGGTAGATCTGAGCATGTTCGAGGTTATTGATATGGATCATTACAATATCTTGGACGACATTCTATGGATCACATTGAGGATTGAATTGTAATTTATTATTTTTTTACAATTAGGTCCCTGATCGATCTAGTTGAGATGAGTTGATAAATTATATTTATAGATGTAATCATTTGAAGCTGTGAGTACTAAAAAAGTGTGAGAATGTGTGGATAGATAAAATAAATGATATACATGATGTTGTGAGAAGAGGTATGAGTGGCATATGAAATAAGTCATAGATTTGTGTACTTCATTGGAACTATTTTGGCATAACAGATATTATCTATCAATTCATTTGTTTGGACTGTAAATCCTCTTTGATCTGTGATCAAATTGCGTTGTAAGGCAATGAGCCTTATTGTAATTGTGCTTGAGAAGTGAGATCTAGGCGGTGTGCTTGAATGCAAGTGAATTTCCCTTTTATAATTGTTGGTGTAATTAAATATTCCTAATTACACTTTACGTAAGCTTACTTAGGGTAATACATTGTATAGTAGTTTGCATATGGGACACCTAGGAGTTTGCATTTAATTTTAGCACATGGTTTAGGAGAAATTTCCCTTTAGGTGGTGATAGTTGTTATCTCATGTGTGAGATCCATCTTTAGTGCTCTAATCACATTATCATCCTCTCATTGTTGCACATGTTTGTACATACTTCATTGTACAACGGAGGATGATCCAACTTTGGTGAACATGTGATTCCACCTTGTGTGGTTGATAGGTTATCTCTTACATCACTCCTAGTTATCATGAATTGCCTATATATTCAGGCACATCTACTTTGTACTTAATTGATTTTGTATCCATTATTATTGATCAATATTGAATAAGTAATTTGATCATATCATTATGCCTATCTCTCTTGTGATATCAATTGAGCTTCTAGATCTTGGCATCTTCATTTCATTCTTTGCCTTGGTCAAATTCTTATAGTAATATTCCTAACAAGGTACAATATTTATTATTGAGTGCATTCATCTTGTGGGTTCCATCCCCAACATGGTTTTTCCCCTAACGAGGTTTCCACATCAAAAATATTAGTGTTATTTGTTTCTATTGTGTTGAGATCTTGCTTTCATGTTTATCATTCAGATCTGAGATTGAAGTTTATAAGTTGGTTAAAGTTTATTGTTATTTGTGGCACAACAGATTCACCCCCTCCTCTCAGTTGTGTGTGTGCTTCTTAAGGTCTAACACATTCTATTTTTTCTACTAGGAGGAACGCCTATGGAGAAACAAGTGGCAAGGGTTGCAATGCCACTCGAAGATAGGGATACACCCGAGATCACTCCCAGAGATTATCAAGTGCACGAGGTTAACCTTGGAAGGCAAAATAAATGGAGCTAGCTCAAGAACCTCAATAATGCCACCGAGTCGGTGAATTAGAGGTTTGTAAAAGAATATAAGAAGAACAAGAAGAAATAAGCTTAGGAAATAATGGCCAAATTGAAAGGAATAATTTGGGAGCCCATTACTCCCCTCACATCATAGATGCCCAAAGCGTTCATCATGGAAGAAGTCTCGCAGGATGAGATGAATTCTTTAAGGATGATGAAGAAGAAAGTATTAGTTGTAGATGACTGGATCTTTGATTAGGTGAAGGTATTTTGGGGATTTCTTATCGAGTACATCCTAAATTTTTGAAGGAAATAAAAACACATTTTGATGTTAAAGAAGCACTTGGTGTCTGGGAGGTTGAAATCGCCCGAAACACAAAACAAAGAAATATAATAGAGGAGAACGCCAATCTGGGCGAGCATATGCTGAACGAGATTGACATCCTCAGTGATGAGAATTTGGAGTTCCCAAGCCTCATCCACTACAAGCTTGGTCCCAGGCTTGATATTTTAGATATAGCATGCAAGTCAGTGATATATTTCCCTACATCTATACAGAGGCATGCCACGAAGTACACCAACATTTTCAAGAACACCATGAGATTAGATCCCAATAATGTAGTTGGGTTCACTCCTTTGGATTCTTTGCTCAATGATTTTGATGAACATGAAAAGAGGAAGTTTGACGCCTCCCACAATTTTGAAAAGAAAATAATGGAAAAGTGCATAGAGCTTATAAGAGAAACACATGAGGCCCAAAAGATCAAAACATGATGCGTGAGCAAACAAATGAAGCTCAGGAGGCACTCAAAGAGGCTAAAGTCTAGATTCAATGCATTAAGGCGCTTGATGAAGATATCATCAACAAATACATTGAAAGTTTAAAAAGCATAAAGAACGAATAACTTTAGGGTAGTGAGCTTCTGTGTCCCCTTTATTCTTTATTCTTCCATTCATCAAACTTTATGAGATCCTAGAGCCCTAGATAGCAGAGAGTGTATAGCTCAAAAGGATTCTTTATTCTTTATTCTTTATTCATTCATTCTTATGGAGGTCCGCGTTGATGCTTACTTCTCTCAAGATGACTAAGTGTCACCTAGATAATGAGAATTACTAGTGTCAAAAGATTAATAGGTAGAGTTTGACAATGAAGTGACAAATGAGACAAGTCTTTTATGGATTCTATCTCTCCTCTTCCAGGGTGTTGATTTTGCATTTAAAGGTCGAGTATAGATGATAGAGATCCAGATAGAACACTGACCTAATATTTATGAGGCAAGACAATTCAAATCATGTACACCTAACATCTGGTGACTTATGCGGAGGACAACTTCCCCCTTGGGAACTGGAGTCTCAATCTCCCTTTCTATTCCCTTATTTCCCACTTATTTCTTTCCCCTTTAAAATTTGTAAATGATGGTACATAATGTACATACATGTGAATACTTGTACATACATATAATTATTGTAAAATAATATATATATATTGTAAAATATTGTAAAGACGGAATGCACATTTAAGGTGTCCTATAAATGTGCAGTTTTGGACCATTTCAAGGGTCCGCAAAATTGAGGATTTTGAAGGGCATAGTAATAGAGTTAGATAATTAATCAGATCACTCTCTCCTTTTCCACTTAGATTAGTTCATGCTCCCTTAAAGATTTGTAAGCTCGGACCAGTGATGGCTGGATGTTTATACTAATAATGGAATGAAGAACCCATGATTTGCATACTACTCTCCTTTCTTGATCTCAGTTATTGGTAAAATTGTATCATTCATTTATTGTTTCTTCCTCTGCTTAAGAGTTCTTATGTTTCTTTGTGTGATGAAAGTTGTGTTACTAAATTGAATCTTTATGCTTTTGCATATATTAGTTGTTGATCATGTATGTTTAAGTAGTTTTATTGTTTATCTTGAATAGAGTTGATGGTATTGCTTATGAAGTGGTTATAGTTAGATTTGTTTCTATGGACCCTAGCCTATCTTTTTTAGTTTCTTTTCAAAGCTTGTCTTTAGGTTTTCTCACAGGTTACCTTGTCCATGTTAGAACCTTCCCAAAACTAGTAGGCCCCTTGATCAAATAGTCATGTGTCCAATTTAGCTCATCCAATACCATCATGACCTAATAACTAGGTGCTTGGGAGGAAGGGAATCTCTTTCTCGCTTCCTCTTTCAAGCGGAGTTGGACAATATCCATACATACACCCAGCGACAACTCATACTTTGTTAGCAACCCTACACAAGATTTTCCTTAATAAAAGATGGTGCTAGAAGGAGGGTCTGAAGGCTCCAACCTTACACCCACTAACTCATCCTCAAGCAACCCCCGTAGTCGAGAAATTCTATGTCTGGGGTCTTTTTCCCTAATTAGGTTTGAAAGAATCCTTAGGAACACCCCAAACCTAGGAGAACTTTTAGAGCTAGGACCCCTTGTCCGAGCTAATAAAATCGCTAGAAAGAGAAAGGATTTGACCTCCGGTCTGAAGTCTATCACCAAGAGTAATAACTCTTTCCAGCTAAGAGTGGGAACAATCATCCTATCTACTTAATTAGTTTCCACGCTTCCCATGATGGCCACTTACTTTACCCAAAACTCCCCCTTGGGAGCGATTATGGGTCAAATCAATGACCTCTCATGGAACCCAGAGAGGATATTCCCTAAGTATGAACGCAAAGGCCTCCAGACCACAAAGGAGCACCCGTAAGCCTTTAAGGATTCCATATCCCACCATCAAATTCAGTAGGAAGACATCATCTATCAAATCTTTGCCTACTACTTAGGGTAAAATGAGTTGAACTGGTACCTCTCTCTACACACCAACTCGATTCATAGTTGGAAAGAAATGGGGGACACTTTTCTTTCACATTTTTAGGTCTACATCGACCCCACAAATTTATACCACTAGTTTGCCTCCCTATTAAAGGAGCCTAAATAACCCTTAACCATTTTAAATAGTAGGTTCCAAGGAGCCTACAAGTGGTTGATGGCTCCCTTACCTGTCCTAGATCTGATTGCTATCCAAACATACCTCAATGCTCTCAACCATTTAGTCACAACCATGCTAACATAGACAATTGTTGACACAAATTGAGATACTCTTTCCAAGGTCTATGCCCTATCCCTTCAAATCAATCAGAACTAAATCAAACCCCCGAAGGCATTGTGAATAACCTATTATTTAATTTTCACCCTAGGGGTTACTCTCATATGACCAAATACAACCCAAACACCATGGTGGGTGCCCCAATTATGAACCCAATGTCCCATTATGTGCACAATCAATTGGAACACCCCATTCTGGTGCAAGTCAAGTACCCTTGGTCGCAAAACAAGCTTGCCACTCCTTGGATGCTTAGGAGTTCTTTCCTCACACCGACTATCCTAGCCAGATCGCAACCCACTGTAGCTCACATTGCGATAAGAACTCAAATTCCACCTTCACTGCCTCTAGATCAAACAAACCATCTAACCACAAAGATGGAAGTTTTGAAAAAGATGTTGAATCAAGTCACATCTGAGTTGAACCAAATGAAAATTGGACCCCCATTTCCTCAAAACCCTAGTCCCTCGCAATAATAGGGTAATTACCAAGGGCAAGGGACCTCTCCCAACTCAAGGCAGTAGTATAACAACAACAACCAACATTCATACAACAAAAACAAATAATGGAACACCATCCCTAACAATGATGGGGTGATTTCTAACCAACAAGATGCTTTAGGGAGAACTCATCCCACTCACATTGCCAATTTGGCAAATTTTCACCCCCTCACTAACTCATCTAGGCTTCATGATACATTCCCTCACTACGAGTTGAATTGTGCCCAACTTCATAAGGTGATCAAGATCACTCAGTTGGACAACCCTCCAGCTCCTAATCAACCATTGCCCCACCTCTAGAGAACATTATTTTAGCCTTTGTTTGTCAGACCCTCTTCTTCACGAAGGAAGATGAAGAAGGGTTGGAACTTGAGGGATTGTTTGAAGACTCCCCCATGAATATGAGGCTCATGCCTTCCAAATCTCAAGGGCTCCATACAACACCTAGAGATAGAACAAGGGTCCTTTCACTACCTCAATCCCACCAAAGAATACTCAAATTACCCCAGACCCTAATGCTAGAAACAATCCCCCTCCCCCAAAGGGACCATTATTCTATTCATCACAACCTGATCATGGGAAGGCTACCGAGGTTCCCAAAGGGAGGTTCAACATCATCAAGGTGATGGAGGACACCACCACTACCATGTCTCTCATGGAAGTACTCCATAGTTTTCCCAAGCAGAAGGAAGCACTCCTCAAGTACCTTGAACAACCTAAGCCCCACCTCAATGAGGCAAAGACCATCACCTTTGATGATGCTAACTCGACGGTCTTGTATAGTCAAAAAATGGAAACACTTCCATTGTAGACTGGTTTAGCCTTTTGAGTAAGTGGTTTTGGGTCATGTCAAGTGCCTTGAATGGGTCTCTGACTTGGATCTGGCTTTCTCCCCTTTTCTGCCTCATTTCCCACTTTTCTTCGGCCTGTTTCTGACATTCTAAACTGCAAAACTGAGATTTTTGACCTCAGGGTCAAAATTGACCTTTCTGGGTCAAGTTCAACCTCAACCTTGACCTAGGTCAAGTTTGACCTCAACCTTGACCTAGGTGAGAATTGACCTTTTTTTTTTCTGACCCAAGGTCCAAATTTCAAGTTTCTAGGGTTTTCGGATGTCGGGCTTCAGAAAGATTTAATTCCCCCTTCCGGGTCAGCTGTTTCGGTCTTCGGAGTAATGATTCTTAAATTATATTTAATATAGGTCTACATCTAGGTATATAGGTCTAATTATAATTTAATTCTCCTATGTAGGCCTCTCTAGAAGATTGTGCCCTAGATTCATATATAAGGAAGCTTTCTTCTCTCATTTTCTCTAGCCATGGTCATCAACAATCCAAGACACAAGAAGCAATTTCATCCATACAAACTCTATGCATGATCTATTGAAGCAAGCATATACTATCAAGCATTCAAGCACTCAATTCATCAAGGAGATCCATTGGTAGCCATTGAAGGATTCAAGCTCAATGGAGCCCTCTTATTGAAGATTTCTCCATCCACATTCCTCCAAGCCTCTTCCTATTCCAAGATCCATTCAAGATTGGTGTGAAGATAAGCAATTGATTTGAGACATCCTAAATTCTACATTCTACATCCATTTGGTGCATACATACTTGTGGATCCACGGATTCGAATCGGCCACAAGGGCTTCTACATAAGCAAGGTGAATTGTTCTATTTGCTTTGTTTATTTATGCAATTTCAATTATATTATAAGGTTAACTCCAAAACTGGGGTTTGACCAAGGCAAACCCCTTCCCCCCCAACAAACAAACCATTTTTCTTGTAGGGACAGGTTCAGAACAATGAATTGGAGTGCAGATTCGGATACCCTTTTCAACAAACTATCAAGATCTAGAAACAAATTTGTTGTCAGAGATTTTAGAGGTCAATTCTGCCCTAGGTCAGAATCAGAAATTCTGGGCCAATGGTGACATTGACTTGAGGGTCAAAATCGGAACTGTGCTAGATTGGAAAAATATTTTTGGGTTTTGTCTGTCTCTGTGTTTCTATTCCAGTTCTGTTTCCATATTTTCTAGAAACTCAACACAGACATCAGAAAAATGGTATTTCCAGATCTGCTATGATGTGAGGTAGGTATCTTCTCCATTATTCTTTGCAAGTATTTCTAGCTTTACATTCCTTATAATAAAAATTAAATGTAAATGGTTGAATATGGCATAGGGTCTCTTTTATATACAAACCTCCATTGTTAAAACCCTATTTAAAAGACCATCCAAATTTACCCTTTACATTTTGGTGAACCCGCGATAGACAACTCTTTCTTTTTGGTGTTAGATTTGCATCTTGTATTAGATCTTACATGCATTTAAAAGTAGATTTCTTTTATGCTCTTGCATTTATATATCAAAAAAAAAAAAAATCACAACATTTATTTAAAAATACAAAAAACATTTACATTTTCCATGCTTATAGATTTCATTTGAATGCACTTGGATATATCTAGATCTATTTTCTATGTATTTCTTTATTCGTTATCATGTTGCACAAGTTGTTTCAATTGTTTTCCAAACATCCTTCTATAACATTTGGGATTAAACAACATCCTCCTCTTACTTTACCATTGCATGGTGTTACACCTAGAAAGACTTTATTTAGTGCGTGTGATGTTGCTTTGTCCTCTCTTGTATTAACTTGTAAGGATATATTAGAGCAAGAAGATGACTTTAATCTTTCTGTCCATCATATTTCTCTTTATGGAGATGAGTTGAGGATTGATGTTAACTCTTCTCCTAATATATGTCTTTTCTATGAGCCTACTTTAGAATATAATTTACCTTATTTCCCCTTTAGGGATCAAGCTTTAGCGATTTATGACGCTCCTACAATGTGCTTTATTAATAGGGATGCTAATCCTCCTATTTGGGATGAACCTTTGGATCTGGATGTTGATTACTCTCTTCCTCATGAAGCCATTATGGATGATTCTACTATTTGGGATGAACCCTTGGATAAAGACATTGATTTATCCCCTCCTCGTGAAGATGCTTTGATACAAGAGGGTGATTTATTACTAGATGACATATTCATACATGATGGTGACTCTTTTTCTAAAACACACTCCCCTTATGTGGACATTTTAGAGAAGGAAGAAGACATTATAGATTCTTTAGCTGCATTTGGAATTCCTTCTCGTGATGAGGCATTAGCGGAGAATGATATGAATTCCCTTAATTCTCTCCCTCCTAGTGATGATCTTATGGAGAATCAAGATCCTACCACATTTCCTCCTAGGATGTCTTCTCTACTTCCTTCTTGTGAATCTATTTGTAGTGTTGAGATAACAAGCATGGTTTATCCAAAACCCTTGTTGACTATCAAAGGTTATCCTCACATTACTATCAAAGATAAACCTATGAAATCTTTAGAGTTTTTTAATGATCAAGATTCGATAGATCACACCTATCGTACAAGGAATAACCCTCAACCTAATCTGGTGGTTCCTAGTTCTTTACCACCTTCTCAACCCATTCTTCCTCCTCCATCTTGTCTTCCTAGCCAGGAGTATGATTTGATAAACCAATTGTGTAATACCCCTACCAAGATTTCTTTACGGGAGCTTCTTCAAACTTCACCTACCTACCATGAAGCCTTGCAAAAAGATCTAGAAACTCTTTCCACTACACCTCCTAATCAAGAGAACATCAATGCCTTCTTATAGTGCATGCATACTACCCCGGGTCCTCCTAACATTGTATTTAATCAAAAGGATTTACCTTCTAAAGAAGTTCAGAATCAATATGATGCTCTTATGGTTGTTGTTACTATAAATAAGAGTATCATTCATAGGACCTTGATTGATAATGGATTTGGGCTTAATATATGTAGCATGGACATGCTAACATCGATTAAAGCTGATCTTTCAACTATTCAACCTGACAATGCTCCTATATGTGGCTTTAATAACATTGATAGGAACACTTTGGGCATCATTACCTTACCTATCAAAGTAGGTCCGTTCATCCTAAATACTCCTTTTCATGTTATTCCTGGACATCTTAATTATAAACTCCTTTTGGGTAGACCTTGGTTGCATGAGATGCATGTTGTTCCTTCCACCCTTCACCATAAACTCAAGTTTATTCACAACAACATGGTGTATACAGTTCATGCAAATGATGCGCCAAATCCTTGTTTGAATATTCAAACCCACAATACTCCTATTCCTAATAGTAATCCTTCTTCCTTTAATGCTCTTCCAGGAGATAATTGGGGAACCTTCGATTTTAATCCTACCTTTATTGGAGAGTATAAAGTTTCTAATCTTGATTTTATGAAGCAACAAAGAGAGTTTGAACAATGAGCTTTTGCTTCTACTTCTAGTACCCTTCGTAATAACTTTGTCGCTGCTTCTACCCACTATGAATCTGTCAAACCTACTAATGATGACATGCTGACTACTGAAGTTCCATTGACTCCTTCTGATATGGCTTCTCATTATGGTCCTGGTTATCATTTACTAGTTAAACAAGGATTCCATGGTCAAGGATGTGGTAAGAATAAACCGAGAATTCAAATGCCCTTATAGAATGGGGGGCATGAGCATTCTTATGGATTGGGATTTAATCCTCAACAACACATCAATGTTACCAACATCTCAAATAACACTTCAAAACATGATGAACCTATGAAGGAATTTGACCAAGAAGTTCTTTTGCCTAAACTCCTTCATGCTAAGGTGATTACTAGACCTAAACGCAAAAAGAAACGTATTCCACACTGGAAGACTCTTCCTTTTTGTTTGTATCATAGATTTAATGATCACTCTATTAATGAATGTCAAGCTTTACATTATAAGATTAGGCAGCTCATTGATAGTAAAGTTATTTATATATCATGTGGCAATGAGTTGTATTTCAATCCTTTTTTTTCTAAATAACATTTATGTTCCTATTATAGAGCTCCGCATTAATTAAACAATGTTAGCCTAATCCTTGGGGGCTCATTGTCTTGCATAGTGTTGTGAGTGATATAATAGGTCCCCTTTCATCCTTGTTCCTACGCTTGGGGGGCAAGGATGTCATCTCCTTCTTTTCTGTCTTTCTGGGATCCACTTTTCCCTTGGTTAAGCAGTATCTATCTATTATGTGATATTCAATCATACATGAAAATTTTGGTTTGCATTGAGGATCTATGTCCTTGATCATAACCTATTTCATTGTTTAACATTGGTTTTCATGGTTGATAAATCTCTCACCTTAGAAACTGAATAGTATGTTATCCCTCACAAGGGTTACTTTTTCACTTCTTTCATGATATCTCTTTGCATTCGTCCCTTTCATGGTCTCATAGGAGCTGTGACCTTCTTGGCTTGGACTGGGTGTTGTCTATGGATATTGTCTTGATGTTGTTGAAGAAGGCTCTATCCTTGTTCTTTTCTTTCCTTAACATGTCAAAATAGCATGTATTTTTCCATCTTAAGGAGGGGGGCATATATATATGGCCTCCCTCATTCTATATTATGCATTTTTGTTCTAACCTTTTGTTTTGCAGCATGCTAAATCCTCTAAAGATAACGCACATAAGTTGCTAAATCTTGAAGAGATACACATTCAATTACAATTCAATATGCTAAATCCTCAGAAGGTAATAGACACAAGTTGCTAAATCCTGAAGAGATACACATTTTACAAATGTATTACATGGTGATATAAGGATTGGATCTATGCGTACTTCATAAAATCCATCAGAAGATGCACTACATACATGCACAAAGCTGCTAGAAGAAGCACAACTTTATGGGGTGACTATCAAGTGCTTCTTGGTGGGTCATCCTATCCTTTTGTGGTTCACAGTGAGATACACACATCTTACTGGGTGAGCTAACCACTCCTCTCTCTCTCTCTCTCTCTCTCTCTCTGACTAGTGATGTATCTCTTATCATTATCTTAGGGTTGATAAAGACTTAAGTCCCTGGGGGCTTGAGGATTCCTTTGTCCATTTTAATTTCAATAAGATTATCTTTTCTTTATGATCTCCTTTACCAAGAGTTTGCATCGAGTCCATACTCTTACTAAAGTGGGGGCTAAATGTACAGTCACAAAATGGAAGCACTTCCATTTTAGACGTGTTTAGCCTTCCAAGTAAGTGGTTTTGGGTCATGTCAAGCGCCTTGAATGGGTCTCTGACTTGGATCTAGCTTTCTCCCTTAATCTGCCTCATTTCCCACTTTTCTTTGGCCTGTTTCTGACATCCCAAACTGCAAAATTGAGATTTTTGACCTCAGGATCAAAATCAACCTTTCTGGGTCAAGGTTGACCTCATCCTTGACCTAGGTCAAGGTCAACCTTGACCTTGACCTAGGTCAGAATTGGCCTTTTTTTTCTGACCCAAGGTCCAAATTTCAAGTTTTTAGGGTTTCCAGATGTTGGGCTTCAAAGAGATTTAATTCCCGCTTCCAGGTCGGCTGTTTCGGTCTTCGGAGCAACGATTCTTAAATTATATTTAATATAGGTCCACTTCTAGGAATATAGGTCTAATTGGAATTTAATTCTCCTATGTAGGTCTCTGTTAAAATAATAACAAAAAATAAAGAGAGACAGGAAATTGTTTAATTCAATGAGTAGGAGTAAGAAGATTTACCATGAATTAGTGCAAAAACTAGGAGCATTCACCAAAGATTCAAGCAACAAGAAGACAAGATTTTGAAGGGGAAAATCATGAAAAAACCCCCATGATATAAAGAATGGGCAAAAAATGCCTAAGAATGAGAGAGAGAGAGAGAGAGAGAGAGAGAGAGAGAGAGAGAGAGAGCCAAGCTCATACAATAGTATCAAGAAGGAGAATTAATATACTTAGTCTATCTAAGAAGCAAAGGAGAGACATCTATTTAATAGAGATGTGAGAGAGGAGTTGCATGGTAAATCCCGTATCTATGTATGCCACATTTCAATAGTGTGTGAGACAAGTGTAGGATTCCTCATAAGGAGGAATAACTAAAAAGGAAATTACAATAAAAGGAATTATCCTCACACTTGTACAAGAAGACAAAATAGG
>MU223751.1:3018518-3029410 GCA_018584345.1 Thuja plicata
AATAACTAAAAAAGAAATTACAATAAAAGGAATTATCCTCACACTTGTACAAGAAGACAAAATAGGTGTAGGGATTCCATAAGAATCTCCTACTTACATTAGTACAAGTAAAGATTAAATTCTAACAGTCTCTCTAGAAGATTGTGCCCTAGATTCATATATAAGAAATATTTCTTCTCTCATTTTCTCTAACCATGATCATCAACAATCCAAGACATAAGAAGCAATTTCATCCATACAAACTCTATGCATGATCTATTGAAGCAAGCATCTACTATCAAGAATTCAACCACTCAATTCATCAAGGAGATCCATTGGTAGCCATTGACAAATTCAAGCTCAATGGAGCCCTCTTGTTGAAGATTTCTCCATCCACACTCCTCCAAGCCTCTTCCTATTCCAAGATCCATTCATGATTTGTGTGAAGATCTTCAAGCAATTTATTTGAGACATCCTACATCCCACATTCTACATCCTACATCCATTTGGTGCATACAGACTTGTGGATCCATGAATTCGAATCCACCACAAGGGCTTCTACATAAGCAAGGTGAATTGTTCTATTTTCTTTATTTATTTATGCAATTTCAATTATATTATAAGGTTAATTCCAAAACTAGGGTTTGACCAAGGAAAACCCCTCCCCCCCAACAAACAAACTATTTTTCTTGCAGCGACAGGTTCATAACAACAAGTTGGAGTGCAGATTCGGATACCCTTTTCAGCAAACTATCAGGATCTGAAAATAGATTTGTTGTCAGAGATTTTAGAGGTTGATTCTGCCCTAGGTCAGAATTAGAAATTCTGGGTCAATGTTGACATTGACTTGAGGGTCAAAATTGGAACTGTGCCAGATCAAAAAAAGATTTCTGGGTTTTGTCCATCTCTACGTTGCTATTCTAGATCTGTTTGCAGATTTTCCAGAAACTCAACACATGCATCAGAAAAAAGGGTATTTCCAGATCTGCTATGATGTGAGGTAGGTAATTTACTCCATTATTCTTTGCAAGTATTTCCAGCTTTACATTCCTTATCATAACAAATATTAAATGTAAATGGTTGAATATGGCATATGGTCTCTTTTATATGCAAACCTCCATTGTTAAAACCTTATTTAAAAGACCATCCAAATTTACCCTTTACAGGTCTATAGGGGTAACACTGAGGATCCTCCCTTCCTTCTCGGCTTGAAGATCTATGGTAAAAATTTGCACAATTGCTTGGTGGAATTTGGGGCATCAAGACATGTCATGCCTCTGTCTATATGCAAAAAGATTGGGTTAAAACCTATTAAGGAAAATGGTGTGGTAGTCCACCTTGATAAAACCCAGGTCAAGATGGTAGGCAAACTCAAAAATGTATAGATTGAAGTCACCTCTAATCCCCGCATCTCAAGTGTCATTGACATACAACATCCCAAAGATATATGGGATGCTCTTGAGTCATAATTAGTCCAAATCCCTAAATGGGTACACATCAACTGACTTTTTCCACTTGTGGTTGTCGTGGAGGGGAGAGGCCAACTAGATAAAGATTGGAATAAAACCCAAAATTAAACAAATCATCACTCACTACGGGCAAATGAATAAGGTGTCCTATGCTCAAGTTGAGCCAGGCTTGTACAAGGCCAAGGAGATCCTGACCATGGAATTTCTCTAGGAATAAACCCCCTCTCCAGAGGATATTGTGCTAATTCAAAGAACCCAAGACCTTGTCTTGCGACTGAATCATGATATCTAGATGCTGGGTATTGATGCATCTCCCACAAATCTCCTCTCTCCATAATGGTGTCAGGTGCACTGTCAGGATCATTCTAAGCTTAGATGTGAAGTGTGCCTGGTCACTGTGAACGACTTACTCCCCTCCCTAGTGAGGGATAATTAGGAAGAAACACCACAACAAGAACCAAGCTCCCCTAAGCAATGAATACTAAAAAGATGGTTCTCAAGGAATCCTCCCAGGTTTTCCCTTCTGAAATCATGCTAGGATCCTCGATTTTGACCCCTGAAGTACCTACACCCATACCTGCAACCGGTCCCTGGAGAACAAGCCCCCCCCCAAAAAAATGACATTTGGACCCTCAAGTTTGATGGATATAGGTCCAAGATAGGGATCGAGATAGGTGTAGAATTGATAAATCCAAGAGGGGGGTCTTTTCTTTCCTCTTAGTGACTTCAATTCGTATGCACTAACAAGGTGACCAAATACAAGGCCTTAGTGCTTGGTCTCCTATTTTCTCTTAGGAAAGGAGTCACTTGCCTTTGGGCACTGGGTGACTTGGAACTAATCATCAAATGAGTCCAAAGTCTTTACACATGCCACGATAAATGATTGGCAGCTTACCAAAATCAAGTATGGAGTTTAATTGAAGAATTTGATGCCTTTGGTATCGAGATGATTCCTTGAAAGCCTAACTACATTCTTGATGCCTTGGTCATAGCTTCTAGCACCTTAGTGCCCATGGTAGGCTCATGACTTTGAAGATTCTTCGTTGAGCTAGTCTAGGCCCCATCCATCCCTTATAATGTCACCCATTTCCAGGTCTTTGAAGATGACCAACACATCCTCACCTTTTTGGCTAATAACGGGGTCTTCAAGGACCAGGTCATAGAAGAAGAAGAACACAATTTCAAAGGACAAGATGAAGAGGATGGTATCCTGAGTCTTCATACCAATACCATTCCTATAGGTATGATGGCCCTAGAAAATTTTTTTGACTCAGACCCTCGGGTCAAGGAAAAGCTTCTCTTGTCCTCTGATAGGGACAAATATGAAAAGGTAAACATAGGCTAGGAGGGAACTGAAAAACACATGTGCATAGGCACCTCATGTTCCCCTGAGGAGAAAGAAAGAATCCTTGTTTTCTTGAAAGAATATATCAATTTTATTGTATGGGGATACACGGACCTCAAGACCTATGAAACTTCCATAATGACTTACACCATCCCACTCAAACCAGACGCTAAGCCTTTCAAGAAAAAATAGAGACCGATGAAGCCCCTGATTGAGCCTCTGATCTACTAGGAGGTGCATAAATTTCTACCCACAAGGATAATCTCCCTAATCAGACACACCACCTGGGTGGCTAACTTGGTCCCAGTCCGAAAGAAGAATGGTGAGATAAGATTGTGTGCATATTTATAGAACCTGAATAGGGATTTAAAGAAAGATAACCAATCCCTACCCTCACTTGACAAGGTGCTCCAAATCATCAAAAGATCCCAAATGATGTCCTTCTTGGAAGTTTACTCTGGATAAAACTAGATCATGGTAAAATTTGAAGACCAGGAAAAAAATGCCTTTACCACAAAGTGGGCCACATTCACCTACCGGAGGATGCCTTTGGTCTTATCATTTTTGCATCCACATTCCAAAAGGCTATGGACATCACATTCAAGGGGTTGGTTAACAAGTTCATGTTGGCAAGTTGACTCCGAGGGAGTATATGGCTTATTTTGTGTTGTCATTATGGCAACAAAGTCATATGAAGTTTTTGATAGTAATCTATGAAGTGAAAATTGACTAAGTGTAGAAGACAGAACAGAACAGTGACTTGCAGTCAATCAGGGCATCAACGCACATGCGTACGATCACCTAAGGATATGCGCATTCAGACTTAATCACTATGGTATGTTATTATGCTTACCCTATACACACATTGTATGGAATGACAGAACAAACAAGTTACAGAAAGAACAAGTCCACTAGCAGTCCAGAATACAGAGTATGAGGCCGACTTCATTGTTTTGATTAGTGTGTAATCTTTTGATATGTAAAGGCTAAGTGCCTATTGTAATAAGTTTGTAAGCATGTATTAAACATTTTTGTAAACACGCTTAAGCCAATTTGTTTGGAAGCATTGTGTATTATGTTTTTGGGCCGACTAAGGTCGTGTTTATAGTTGTGTCTATTCAGGCATAAAGATATATATGTAATGCAAAGATACATTTGAGGTGTTGTTGAATAATTCAGAGAAGATGTATAGCAGAGCAGTATGAAGATATCAGAATAAGATAGAGCCCTTAAAGAAGTTAAGAGCATAAGCGCGTAACTGGAACTGATCAGACATCTGTGTCACATACAACAGTTCACTTTTGGATATAGTGCATATCTATCCTCAGGAGGTTGTAGCCTTCTTTCTCTTTGAGCAGTGAGCTCTTGGATAGTGAGTCCTCACCCCAATAGGGTTAATTGTAAAAGACTCCTAACAGGGTCAAACCCTTAACCAGGTCATTGTACTCATATTGTAAAGACTGCTTCTAACAGGGAAAAGGAAATTTAACAGGTTCATTATACTAGTACAATATTTGTGGGTACTAATTCCCACTGAGGTTTTCCTCTAATCAAGGTTTCCCCGTAATCATATCAAGTGTTATGTGATCTTGTGTTATGCTTCATTAGATGTATATTTGATTTATGTTTAAGTTGCTGAATTTGAATAATAAGCTAAACACTGATTCACCCCCCGCCTCTCAGTGTTTCCAACAGTTCATAATCATCTACATGGATGATTAACAATTTTCTCTCGAGACAGACATGATCACCCTTCCCACTTGGTGAAGATTTTTGAGAGATTTTGTTCTTTCTCTATTTCCCTTAACCCCAAGAAATGCATATTCAGGGTCACCAAATGGAAGTTATTTGGTTATATTTTTTTTGAGAAAGGGATAGCTATTAACCCTGACTAAGTAGAGGCACTGCTCAATTTGCAGATTCCCAGTAGTAAGAAAGAGATACAATATTTCTTTGGAAAGATTAATTTTGTCCTAAGATTTATCGCTAAATTTTCTAAAGTAGTGAAATATATGAATGAGATGATGAATAAGGAAGCTAAGATAGAGTGGAGTCAGGAAGCCAAAGATGCCTTTGTGAAAATCAAGAACTCCATAGTGGAGGCATCGGTGCTCACAAGCCCAGATTATACCCTCCCCTTCCACATTTATCCATTTTCTTCCACGCACTCCATTGTTGTCATTTTAACCCAGAGAAAGGATAGGGAGGAGAAAATCGTTGCTTTCATGAGATCCCCACTTAAAAATGAAGAGGTTAGATACTCCCCTTTGGAAAAACAAGCCTTTTCCCTAGTTCGGGTGGTAAAAAAATTTAGACACTACATTTTGAGGAGTAAGGTGCACGCCATTGTGCTTGATCAAGCTGTCAAATTCTTACTTCTCTAGAGTGAGCTGGGAGAACGTTGAGGGAAATGGATGGTCATTCTATAGGAGTTTGATTTAGAAATGCAACCCATGAGGCTCGTCATAGGACAAGGCCTTTCACAATCCATGGTTCAGGTTTCCCTGCAGATCGAGTGTCAGCAATCTACAGCCGAGTGCTTCACTCAGGACCCCTAGTATGTGGACTTGGTATACCTATTACTCAACAACAGATGTCCAGAGGGACTCACTCTCATGAAATCTCATGCTCTCTAACTCAAGAGAACCCACTACACGTTGAAAAATGAGACTCTGTTTCAATGCACTTATGAGGGCATCTACCTTAGATGCCTAGATCATGAGAAAGAAAGAAAAATGATCAAAGAGTTTTATGGACAATTCAAAACTGAGCATGGCTCTGGCGACATCACTAAACATCAGATCCTCCAGGCTAGTTACTACTGGATCCAAATATTCAAAGATGTCCACGACCACGTGAGACATTGCCATACTTGTTAGACCGCTGCTTCTAGAGAGTGGAACCCTACAATGCTCCTTCAGCTAATTTACAAGGTGAGGCCCTTCACCCAATGGGCTTTGGACTTCATTTGGGTGGTCAATCCCAACTCCGCTGGCCACAAATTCATCCTCACCACAACCGACTATTGTACAAGGTGGAGTGAAGCCATCACATGCAAGAAATGCACCACCAATGTGGTCATTCGCTTCCTGGAGGATCATATCGCTACCCAATTTGGAATGCCTTTTGCGTTGGTGTGTGATAATGATTCAACATTTTCATTCACCCAACTTATGTGGTGAACTTACCAATACGAGGTCAACTTGAAGTTTACAAGTAACTACTACCTTCAGGGGAATGAAGTAGCAGAGTCTACTAACAAGAACCTCCTTGAGGTCATTAAACAATTACTAGAATAAAATCCTCGAGATTGGCACCAAAACCTGAAGTATGTCCTATGGGCAGATCAGACGCAAGTTAAGGCCACTCTTAGGAACTTCCCCATACTACCTTGTGTATGATCAAAACCTAGTTTTCCCTGTGAACTTGCAGATTCTAGCCTTGCAGTTTATGCTGGAATTTGATAATGAAGAAAACACGGTGGAGGTATGCCTCCTCAATCTTCTCCAATTAGAATTAGAAAAAATGGACAATGCCCTCGAACACTTTGCCAAGCATCAAGCCATTGTCAAGTGTTGATTTGACATAAGAGCCCAATATAAAGCCTTTCATATTTTAGACCTCATCCTCCTATGGGACAAGGCTTGAGAAAAGAAGGGCGAGTGTTCAAAATTCCAAAGACTCAGGCTAGGACCCTACCAAATCATAGAAATTTGTGGGTCTAACACAAACCACATTAGTTCCTTAATTGGAGAACCTGTTGTGTTGCCTGTCAACGGACAATTCCTAAAGCATTACTTTAAGTAGAGATGCAGAGTCTGTCCCCATGTATTCTATGTACACTTTGTATTCTATGTATAATGTTTCTTTGTAAATACCCATTGTATGGTTTGTGCCCATTTTGTACATGTCTTTATATTCTTCCCCCTTTGTATAATTATTTTGCTTTGCTTTGCTTTGTTGTCTTATTGTTTTGGTTTGTCTCTCCCCCATTTTTCCCCACAGGAACTAGTGTATCTGGCATGTTGAGTGGTAAATTTGTAGGGAGACTTGCCTTATGCATCTTAGAATTCCAATGTCTGTTGATTGTTTGTGACAACTAGTTCTACATTTATCCAAGGCATGTTTAACATTATGGTGAAAGAGAAAGATGAGACAACATTGAACATGGACAAATCTGATAACTGAAAGGTAGAGAGTGATATGAGAAGCTATTTGCCTCATTTCATTCGAAAAGATGAAGGATATGCATGAACAAAAGTAGTCAACTGAAGGGAACAAATCGACGACGCTCAAATTGAGTCCAACAATAAAAACTTATGTGCTACCATGGGACTTCGAGCCCCTTCTACCCCAAAATGATCATAAAATTGATGGGTAGGTGAAAGAATTATCGCCGACACGAGTAAACTTGTAAGTCTCGATGAAAGAAGTACCGCCTACCTCATCATGCAAAGTAAAAATAAAAATTAAAGTATCAATAAGGATGAAGGACCCGGGTGCTCCATTGCACGGTAGCCATGGTAAGTAAAGGAAGGGCGCCCAATGCGAGTGACACCTCTCTGTTTCTAGAAGTTCAGAATACAACAAAATAACCCTTTCTCAAAGCACTCATATGACACATCTCAGTTAGAGAAATGTTCCATACTTCTTTGATTTCAAACTTGATCAAAATCTTGATTCATCATATTAAGTATGCACCCTGAATAACAATAACACTTATCATCTAACCATCCTAGTAGATCCCAGAGTTATGAAATGTGCAAGACATTTTTCCTAGCGAGTCTCCATTTGTTATGCCTTGCATACCCGTCCGTACATTTTCCCCTGGGCAAAATGTTGGGGCCCCTTTTTTTGCTTTCCCCTTTTCCCTTCTTCCTATTTTGTTTTGCTTGTTCCCCTCTGGAGTCCATGACTCCGGAGTTCACCCTCCTTTGTCTCAATTTTTGGCGTGGCCGAGCCTCAGGCTCTCGGTATCCATAATGCCTCAAGGTGTTGTGAAGGTTGGATGGTCGATCCCCGGAGCACAAAGCCTTAATTACATAATGCAATACTAAGGCATTTAATACCCATTCTCTACCAAGTTATAAAAGGACTTTTCGAAGAAACTAACTTTACCTTGATCTTTGACATCTAAACATGTGCAAGAATATATGATACTTAAAAATATCTTAGAAAATGCAAAATTGTAGGGTTTAAGTTTTGCTTGGTCAATCATGTGGTTAATCCAACTTTATAGCCTTGGAGATTGTGGAATATAATAGACAAGCATGTAGGTGACTTAACGTAGATTTTAGTTGTGATATAGATCTATTATTTTTAATTTCTAAATTAAAATGTTCTTAAAATGATTTTTCCTTATAATCGTCTATGAATTGATTACATGTAGAATGTCTTCAAATACTAATGGATAACAAAAAGTAGAGCAAATGTGTAAAAGAATAGGATAATCAACATCTTGAATTAATTTTTTTTAGATCAATTTTAAATAGCTCAAATTTGATCTTAAATGTTGTAAGATTGATAATTGATAGAATTTGAATCTCAAGATGGAAATCAAACATAAGAATCTATATCAATGATAGTTATAATTAATGATTAATTGATGATAAATTTGTAGAAATGTCTATAATTACAAATTCAATAAAATCCCAATTAGTAATAAAAATGAGAGAATTTCACCATTACAACCATATATATATATAACGGAACCAAACGGTCATGTGATGTTCTTTGAAGATGGAGACTAAGTTCTTACGAGACAAGAGGGTTTGGTTTGCATCCTTCCTTATTACCTGGGCTACTGCACTTCAGGTAAAATCTCCAACCACAAGCACTCAAGTATATGATTTCTAATGATATCAAAGGTACACATCTATACATTTCCATGACAAGCAATGCAACATATTTCAATGCTGGATCAAAATATTAGGACAAAAACCTGTTTCAAATTTGATCCCAAGTTTATTCTATGATCGTATCAGCAATTAAGATTCTTCTGTTCTTTATCAACAGTTGTCCTTAATGGGACTGTACGTTTCTTTTTTTTTTTTTTATAAAATTCAGGTTCTGAGTATCTACTTATTTTGAAGTTGAGAGTTTTATCAAAAATCTAGAAAGGATTTTGATGAAGTCTTAGGAGGTTGTTTAAGATCTTATTTGAGCTTTAGCATATGGTGTGCGTAGAAACGTGATTAGAAGCGCGAGAAACTTATGTGATGGAATATGCTTGTACAAATGTAGAATAGAAGAGTGGTCATCTTTCCATTCCCCCAAATAATAGATTCTAGGCAGAAAATCGCATGTTTATTGTCAATTTAACAAGTACATGTAACTAGGGTGTTCAAGGAACGGTAATGTGGACACTCATATGAGAATTGCCCAAGTTCAATTTCCTTCACTTCAATAAGAAGACAACTGGGGCTGTATGTCGTGGTAATAGGTTAACGTGGACGGGTATGAGTATTACTGAAGTTTAGAACTCTATCATCATGATAAGATGGCAAGTAGCGAGAAGGGACATAGGGTGTGGGTTTGCTGTAACAATAATGGATAATCGACCTTAGTTCAAATCCCCCTTACTAGATTGCCAATAACTCCAGACACATCAGATTGTGATGATAATGCTGTGATTTGAAGCACAATCTTCATCCCATTATGGTGGAAGATATCAACTGCAAACATTTGGCGAGACTATGATCTCTATTTTCAAATCTCAAGAATATGGTCCAAGTTGACCACACCAAGACCAGACCTGCAGTGAATGGTGGCCCATAAACTTATCAGTTAGTCCAACCAAAATAAAATTTATATGTTCTTATATAGAAATCTGAAAAATAAGGAATAAAAGTATAATTAAATTGTATCTGCTAAACGAAAGCTTTGTTACCTGAAATGAGAAATTTGAAACATAATAGAAATAGCGATGCAATGGAAAACAAATTTAAAAAGGTTGTGTCTGTTGGCTGTTAAAACTGCATAATTTGCAATCCTCGAGAATACACACAACAAGACCTAGGCCTAGCGATGTATATTGATCCAGATACAAGGGGCAAAACTCATGAATCATGATACAAGTACAGGCTGTAATGGGCCAATTGATAAGAAAGGGCAACTTTTTTTTTACATTCCAGACTGCTAAACCTAGAAGAGTGATTCTTGAAGTTAATTACAAAAAATAAAATAACACATTAGCTCTTCAAGTAAACCATACCCTATGCACATGAAATTTTAATGTCTTGTCACGTAACTTCCAGTATTCTGGTTTATTGATGTTAAGATCACGTAATTCCCCCTTTTTGAAATAGGATTTAATATTAAATAATAATAATACAAAGTTTAAATATAAAAAATAAAAATAAAATATAATATGATTTAATCAAGTTTAATGAATGTTCAAAAGGTATAAAATCTAGAATTGTGACTCCCTCAAACATGAGATATAAAAAGAGGATCATTTCATTTGAGAAGGACGTCTATGGATCATCATCATTGAATCAATCATCGATTGGCAACAGTTTAACCCCAAGTTTCAGGGACGGGGGGACGGGTTTCCGGGACGACAATTTTTTTTGCCGATGTTGGGGACGGCAAAGGGGACGACTATATAAATCATAGTTCAAAATATCGGTATCGGCAACTTATCGCCGAGGGCAAAAAAAAAAATATCGGAAAATATCGGAGATAAGTCGAAAACTTATCGGGAAAATATCGGGAACTTTAAAACTTGCTTAAATTTAATTAGAAATGCATTTTTTTTGCAAAATTCAATAAGGAGATGGATCTAATGAGTCAGTAATGAGTAAAGCAAACCAAACAAGCTGATCTGGATATATATAAATGCAAATAGGGTACAAAATCGCATCCTCATGTGGAATGCTGATGGCCGGTAACCATAGTCTGATAGTCTAAAGACTCTAAACTCTAAAGAAAACTTAAAATAGCTTCAAATCCGCTTCAAATCTATTCAAATCCGCAACAAATCACTCTACAATGCTACAAATCACGTTTTTTCTCCTCCAAACCCTTTCTCTCCTATCCAAACTCTTTTTTGCAAGTAAAAAATGATGTTTTTACCTTTTGCTGGGCGTCACTGCCTA
>MU223751.1:3029460-3043715 GCA_018584345.1 Thuja plicata
GGGCGTCACTGCCTAAATCCGCAGTACGGCCGATAAGTTTTTGGCTTATCGCGATAAGTTGGCAACTTATCGCCGATAAGTTGGCAACTTATCTGCGATAAGTTACCAACTTATCTGCGATATTTTTTTGCGCGAAAATAACGCAACTTATCGCAGCTGAAAACTTATCGCGATAAGTAGACTTATCGCCGATAAGTCTGCGCTATGTTGATCTATGATATAAATATAGGGAAATTTCAAATATATAAGGAAATTTGCAAGTATACATTACATTCATACGAAAATATGGACGATGCATGCCATTTAAACATCATAGAACCTTAACATACAACATTTCAATGCCATTTAGTAAATACTAAAAGTAAATAGTAATTGACTCAGTACTCAAGAGTCAATATGTATTAAAATTTAACTATAGTCTAACTCTATTATGCATTCATAAAACTGAAAATTTGAAATTTCAATTCATTGTCGGATTGTCAATATGCATATGCTAACAAAAATATAAGTTTAACATTGAAAAGTAAAACTGAAAATGCCCAAAGGCTTAGGTGCTGCCATTTATTTTCATCATCATGTTCAACATAAAAATTGAAATATAGAAAAATGAAGCACACTGCTGCTCCTATTCTTCTGCTGGTCACTATCATGGTGCACTAGAAATGTACTCTCATCCAATGGAACACCAACCAATCCCGATGTTGTCTCATCCTCGTCAATTTGGGCCACATCTTCAGGATCAACATCCCACCGTAAAGCTGGAGTCTGCCTATACTCTGGAGTCTGACGATCCTGAAGTCGAAGAGCACTATGCACAACCTCTAACTTCTCCGCTCGTCTAGAGGTAAGTCTATTCCTCTTGAGGGAGTGGATAAAGCCATATGTAGACCAATTCCTCTCTGCGGCTGAGGAACTAGCAACCTATGCAAGGAAGCGAGAGGCAAGCACTTTCAACTCTGGTGTATCCCTCCCATGCCATGTCCACCATCCAATAGGATCCCTCTGTGCCAAAATCACTCTATCCAACCTCGCCTGTGGTTTACTCAAGTTTGGGCCACGAAGTTGTGTGAAATCAAGGAACTGTGTGCGAAGAATGGAGGCCTCTCGCCCTGGATACATCTTATCAATGGCTTGTGTGAAGCCATCTAATACCTTAGGATCATCACATGGGAGGATCCTTCCATCCAATTCTGCATACCATTTGGGATTTAGAGCGTAGGCTGCCATACGAAGCGGGGTATTCATTATTTTCCACCTCCACGTCACAATAGGCCTAATATGCTGCTCATAAAACCCCAAAGTAGGATCCTTAGCTGCAATTGTTTTCTTTATCCTCCCCAACATACTATCAAATGTCTCATATATCTCTCCAAGACTAGGAGAGTCAGTATCGGCATATCTAATGACCTCTACGATGGGTGAGATGACAGAGCAAAGATATCTACAAGATGCAAACAAAAATTAAAATCAGAAATTTTAATTTAATATGAAAATCAGCAAGCAAAAGACTAACATTTAATTTTAATTTTTAAATAAAATCAGCAACTTACTTTATTGTGGACCACCAATTGTCATCAAGGATCTTTTGCTTCACCGATTTTCCTTCAGAGGAGCTAAAATTGGATCATTGGGTCCACTCTGGATTCACCACCATCAATTGGAGAGCCTCATCCACTTCAAGCATCCTCTCCATCAAGATGAAGTAAGTGGCATACCTATAATTAAAACTTAAAAGTAAATCACATTCAAAAATAATTAAAATAATTTAATAAATGATTTAAAGTTTTTTTTTTTTGATTGGTAATAGAGATTTTTATATTATTAATAATAAAATAAAGCATTACAGTAGTATACTTCGAAAATTACATCTTAAAACAGAAAGACAAAACCAGCTATGACTGTGTAGCAGAGAGATATTGACCTATGCAACTATCTGATAGCAATTGCATGTATATACAAAAAACCCCTTACGGGTGCTGATCAAAAGAGATTTCACAGACCCCTATAACCCACTAAGCTTTATACAAAAGCTAGTCCTCCGACTTCATAAACGACTATGCTGAAGCTATAAAAACAAGACTATCAAAAAGACTATTAACAGAAAACCTTGCTGCTATGTCTGTCTGTTACTTTGCTAGGAAGCATCGTGCCTTTCGCTGCATTATAGAGCTAGCCCTCCTTGGGATTTCCCTTTGCACTTCTACGAGCAGGGCTGCAGATGGTGCATTCACTGTTTGTATCTCTGTTTTGATTTTACACCATTCAATCCAGCGTTGATTGTAATAGTACACACTTCCTACCTTGTCCACCCATCGGACAAAGGGGATCACCCCATGTTCTTCTGCTTCAGCCTCATCAGCTATGCATTCTGAAATATCAGTTCCCCATCCTGGCACCGCCCATTCTAGAATGGTCTCCAAATCTCCCAAAAGATCTTCCTCGAATAGCGCTTCCTCCACCCACTTCACTATGTTTGTGGGCTCACCTAATTCCAAGCCCCAAGCCATCACCATGGAGATGATCGCCGTGTTATCCCGACGCAGAAGTTTGAATTCTTGAAAACTTGGGCCTAAAACACCCAACACTGCTTGCACCATGATATCTGTTTTGATCTTTAACAGACCCGTGATTCTTTCCTTGCTCGCTGCTCCGGGGAAGGATTTCATTTGTCTCTTCGTGGTCACAGTGAAATTAGCATGCATTTTGTTGTCGCTGGAAACCTGCAACAAACAAAAAATGCAAAGACAAAACATGGGATCATTATTTAAAAACCTGGGCACCATCGGAAAATGAGCGCACATTAACACTTATGTCCTTCGTTTGCCGCGAGACGTCTAATCTCCGCTTGAATCATTAAAGCTCTACATTCCCAATAACATCCTTACTCCACGATGACACTTCTCACAAGTGCAAAGCCAATTTGGGACTACTTGTCACTTCGTAATTACAAAGCACTTCATAATTACAAAGCGCCGCCGGTAATCATAATTAATGTAACCAGAAAATCTTTGGGGTTATCACAACATACAAACTTTAACTAAAATGCCACCTCACCATAAAATTTAATTACTAAACGGTGTCCCCCAACTATCTGCCCCTCTTACAAAATTTCAGTCGAGTAGAATTTGACCGTTGGATTTCAAAATATCCATTTGCAGCTCGCCTACCTTATCAAAGGTCAATGCCTGTTTAGAGAGCACATCTGCTTCTCTATTGCCTTCTCTGTATGTATGAGTAATTCGAAACTCTGTAAAATTTTGAATAATTGTCAAAACAGAATTAACCAATGGTTGTAAATGCCATGCCTCCGCACGCCCATTCTTTAAGGCATTAATAAGAATCAAGGAGTCTCCTTCTAAGTGGAGTTTTTTTATTCCCATTACAGCCCCCATCTTGATTGCTAGCAAGGCTGCATTGCCTTCCGCCAAGTTATTTGTTCCATGTTGTAATCTTAAAGCCCCATATGCCAGGATCTCTCCCGTTTTATCTCTAAGAATGGCCCCTGCACCCGACGGCCCCAGGTTTCCCTGGGAAGCCCCATCGAAATTTGCTTTAATCCAATCTGCCTCGGGAGCTAGCCATCTCACCTCTTTCCTATTCTGTTGCTACTTTAATCTGATTCCTCCTACATGTCCTGATCTGCATTTTAACCCATTCCATGCCCTTTGGAGTGACTGATCCCATTTGCTAAATGGAGTTGATAATGGGATTGAAGCTGCATAAGCATTAACCTTTTCTTCAATTGCAAGGTTGATTCTTTGCTTAAGTCTATTAATGTCTTATTTCTTATCCTGGAAGAGTCTACGATTCCTTTCTTTCCAAAAATCCTAGATAAGGATAGAGGGTCCCGCTGCCCATGCAGAGGAAAATGTGGATCTCATGGGAGCCCTTGGCCATCCATAAAACATATCCTTGAGATTATTTGGGAGGGGGGCATGCCACCCCAATTTGCTCTTGAGCATCTCCTAGCATTCTGCTGCAACTCTACAAGTGACCAGCAAGTGGTTAACATCTTCCTCTCCTTCCTCACAAAGGTAACATCTTGATGGTCCAGGAATACCTAATCTCTGTCTTCAAACCCCAGTCAGAATTCTGTCTTTCGTAGCCACCCATGCAAAGACCCCAGCTTTGGGGAGGCATTCCTGGCTCCATAAGAGTCTAGCCGGCCATTCTTCCTCCTCCTATGTTCTTTGTAAAAGCTGGTATCCCAACTTCACTCAATAGTTACCACTGGTGGCTGCACACCAAATGATAGCGTCCCTCTTATTAATAATATTGACACTACGAGTAGCCATTATATCTCTCATAGCTGCTTGTTGATTCATGTTTAGCCCAAGATTCTCAAAGTCTTTCCAAACCCATTCCTCCCCCAAGGGTCCTTGTTTAAGTTCTACATAATCTCTTACATGGATACCCCAGCTATCAGAAAATAGGGCTTTAAGGTCCCGATATTCCGGGTTATCCACTAAAACTGAGTATCCATTCCAGGAGTCATCCCAAAATTTCGCACTATTTCCATTTCCAATCTGCCATGTTAGGTGTTGTGTTATAATAGATCTACAGTTGGAAATGAAATTCCACACTGCTGAGCCCTTAGGAGGATTAGGAGTAGTAAGAATCCTCTTAGCTTCCAAAGAATCCAAATATTTGGTCTTAAGTAATTTTACCCAAAGCGCATCTTGGTTTTGAAAAATGCTCCACAACAGCTTTGCTCCCAGAGCTTCGTTCATCTGATTCCACTCTCTCAAATCAGCACCCCC
The DNA here is from genome assembly GCA_018584345.1 of Thuja plicata. Lineage (NCBI taxonomy): Eukaryota > Viridiplantae > Streptophyta > Pinopsida > Cupressales > Cupressaceae > Thuja > Thuja plicata. The sequence goes on from MU223751.1 coordinate 3,034,221, forward strand.
AACACCTTTTGGTTTACAAACTTTACTCCATGCAATGAGGATCCTCCACATTCTTACCATTCCACAGAAACTTCCTCATTTTTGCAGCTATCGTTTGATTCACTTTCTTAGGGATCTTTAAACACATCATCTAGAAGATTGGAATCACATTAATGACTGATTTGAGAAGTAAAATTCTGCTAGCAAAAGTTAACCATTTACTCTTCCACCCTTCCATCTTTTAAGTGCACTTATCTCTTAATTCTTTCCAAAGATTTTCTTTAGAGGCTCCCTTGAAAAGTGGTACACCCAAATACCTATTAGGTAGTTTACCACTACGGATCCCTAAGATTCTGCAAATGGATCTCTGCCTTCTGAAGTCTACATTAAAGAAATAGATTTTAGACTTCTGCCAGTTTATGCATTGACCAGAGGCTATACTGTAAGAATCTAAGGTTTCTCTTATAACTCTTGCCTCTCGTAAAGATGCTTCTCCTAGCAGATTAGTATCATCTGCAAATTGAAGATGAGAAAAGGGGGGGAGCTCCTCCACCACCTTAATACCTTTCCAGGCCCCACTTACCCTTTTATGTTTGATTAGTCTGCCCAATGCCTCTGCCATAATGATGAACAAAAAAGGTGAAATTGGGTCTCCTTGGCGGATGCCTTTATTTGACTTAAAAGAACCTTGTGGGCTGCCATTGACTAGAACTGAAAATCTTGGAGTCTGAATACAACATTCCACCCAACTTATCCATTCCTGACAAAAACCAAAACATTGCAGCACTTTGATTAAAAACTCTCAATTTACTGCATCATATGCTTTTCTTATATCCAGCTTAATCATCATTTTCTCTGCCTTAGTTTGATGAAGTGTATGTATGATTTCATGAGCAATTATAATCCCCTCATGAATGGACCTCTCAGGAATAAACCCACTCTGTTCCTCTGAAATAATAGACTTTAAAACCGATTTTAACTTGTTTGCCATGACCTTAGCAATAATTTTATAAATGGTATTACACAGGGATATAGGCCTATAATCGTCAAAAGATACCCTAATCTCCTTCTTGGGAATTAGGGTAATGAAAGTGTTATTAAAATCTTGGAATAAAAAACCACTTTCCCTTGATTCTTCCACCACACCCCAGACTTCATGCCCAATTAGGTCCCAGAAATGTTGATAAAATAGCGCTGAGAATCCATCTGGACCAGGGGCCTTCTGAGCTCCAATACTGAAAACTGCTTTCTTAACTTCCTTAAGCGTGCATGGCTGTTTCAACAAATTATTTTGAGCATTTGAGATGCTGATCGGTATGATTTCTCTAAAGTCAAAATCCTGATTTATACCTGTGTGTTCACTCCAAAAACTATTTTGGAAATATCTAATTGCTTCTTGATTGATTTCCTCCGGTTTTTCCAAAATCATCCCACCATTATCTTGAATGGAGAAAATTTTGTTCTAAGTTCTCTTAACTTTGACTGAATTATGAAAAAAGGTAGTATTTCTATCCCCTTCTTTAAGCCACAACTCCCTAGATTTCTGTCTCTAGAAGGTTTCTTCACGACATAAAGCTTCACTATATAATTTTTTCAGTCTAGTCTTCTCCACAAAGTCTACCTCTGACATCCCATTTGCAATGATAGTTGTGTTTAGCTGTTTTAAATCCCTTTCTATGAGCTCTTTCTCTTTAAAGATATTCTTAAAAACTTCACAATTCCAACCCTTCAACCTCTCTTTCAGGTATTGTAATTTCTTGGCAAAAATGAAAGCCTTATAACCCTGCCTCTCCGGGGCCTCCTTCCACCAATGTGTGATTTTCTCTTTAAAGGCTGCGTGTCTTAGCCACATTGCTTCGAATCTAAATGGAGCACAGTCCGGAGCTATATCTGCTTGTAGTCGGATGCAGATTGGGTAATGATCCGACCCCGAGATTGGTAAGATGTCAACCACACTTGTCCAACTAGTGGCTGCCCAATTCCCCGCCAATAAAAACCTGTCCAATTTCTCCGCAATATTTAGGAATCCACTCCTCCTGTTTGTCCATGTGAATAATCCATTTCTCAAGTCCAAATCAATCAAACCGTTATCTATAATGAAGTCTGAAAAGTCTCTCTGACTCTGTCCTTCCTAGCCACGCCCTCCCTTCTTCTCTAGAGGGCTAATGATAGCATTAAAATCATCCCCAAGTAAGAATATTTTATCTGTGTTGTTGCTAAGGACAGAAGTTAGCTCACGCCACAGTGCTTGTTTTAAAGTTGTGTTATTTGGACCATATACATTAATTGCTTGGAAACAAGTGTGCATAAGTTTAGATTTGACTTCGATCCAGATCCACCAACGGTTAGTAGCCATAACTGTAACTCCCAGAGTATTTTCTGTCCACAATATACTTAATCCTCTTGAAGCCCCTTGCGCCTCTGAGGAGCACACTTTCCACCTGCTAAATCTATTTGCAAAACTTAATATCTCATCTCCACTAAGCTTCGTTTCTTGTAGAAAAGCAATGTCTAGTTTTACTTGATCAAAGGCTCTTTTGATCAAGCGGATCTTGTCAGGGGCATTGCAGCCCCTGACATTCCATGATAAGGTTTTCATAATGATTGGGGAGGGGCAAAGCCCGTCCCTAAAAGCAACAATTTTGACTGGTTAGCTGCATTTCCAGCCAAGGCAATCCTTGCCTTGTTAGTTTTACGGCCCCTTTTCTTCTTTTCTCCTACTGATGGTTTGTTCTTGACAGAAGGAATTTGCTCGACTATTCTAACATCAATTAGACCAAAAGAATCTGAAAAGCTTAATTCATCCTCCTCCTCCAACTCTGAATGTGCTGTGTCTTCCGATTCAGATTCAATGCTGCCACTACTATCTTTCACCACTTCAAAAGTGGCATCCAAGTTTCTTATTGGGGATATTTGGATATCTTTGAAGCCTTCCTCTTCAATACTCTCTAAGCTGTCATTCAACAAGGGCATTTCCGAATCTCTAAAGGACTTTCTAAAATTTGGCCCCTGTTTTGCTGAGATCTCGGTATTCATTTGTTCTGCTGCCACAAATTCAGAATGGCCATATCTACCTCTGGAGACCTCCGTCACAGTGTTGGTATTCTCGGTATGATCCACTTGTCCAATCGAGTGTTCCACTTGTTTACCATCACCCCCAAGGCAAAAAGTTCCATCTAGGTGTTCTCCACTCTGCTCTGGAGTTCCAAGAACCCTGTGGTTTAACCCCTTTTGTGGTTTTCTATTCCCTTCCCGCACCCATTCATTGGCCAGAATATCATCAATGGTATCCTTAATACTATCTTGTGTCTGCCCATACGCATGTGAATCGGAAAAGTTTATTGCTGCTCTATCAGCCATGAGGTTTTGTAGCTTTGAGTCTGCTGAAAATTTCTCCTTCCTAAATTCAGTGATTTGAATTAATTTATTGAAAATCTGATTAGGCTCTCGGGCTTTGCCTATCCTGAATCTACCACCATCCTGCTCCTGGTTTTCCTCTGTCTCAAACCCTTGCGGGGCCTTCTCCCCCAACACCACCACTCTCTGTTTCCACTCCCCAGCTTTAGATGTAATAACCAGGGTATCAGGCAAAGGATTAACATCCTGCCATAAGATCAAAATCCTAGGGCATGTGGCCATATTTGTTTCTACTATGCATTCTTCGGCCTTCAGAAAGGAGCCTATCTTGTTCCAATAAGGGTTAGGGTTTCAAACCCCCAATATTCATGAGGTAGGTTTGATAATGATACCCATATCGGCAATTCTTTGATCTTCTCCTTCTTTGGATCAAATTTTTTTGACCATTCCACTATGTATAAACCTTTATCGTCAATCATATATGGCCCGTTTTTCATAACCCATTCCTTGTCCTTTAGGGTTGGGGTTGTGACTACAATAAAGCCATTCGCCATGGTTTTCAGAGTAAAAGCATGTCCCCAGTTTTTATAACACCAATCCCTAATTAAACTAAGTGATGGCCATTTACCCGCCCACTTCAGAAAAAAAGCATGGTTCTCTAGAAAGGAGATAGACTCACTCCAAGCATTATTATTAATTGCAATAGTAGGAGCATTTGCAAATTCTATTCTAGGAAATACCTCTTTTGGATTTTCCTCCGTCCTCTCCAGTGGTTTAGGCCTCCAAAACTTTCCTTCGATTTGTCTGAAATCAAAAACCCGCATGGTCTCCTTTTGTTTTTCATTCCGCGTATTTCGATTCTGTTTTAAAGCTGTGGCCGTTTCTCACGGGATTGTCCATTAGCCCAGGGTTTATTGAAGTCGCGCGAAGGGTTTTGGAAAGAAAAGTTGTTTTGGAAGGGTTCGCTTCCACGAGTTTGACCCATTTCCATTTCGAGCGTTGTCTAGGCTATAGCTATAACTTAGTCCTCCACGATTGATGAAGGGCCTTTGTTCTTTCTGCATCCATGGTTGTTTCCAGTAGCCGTTGGGGCGAAATTTTTTGAATCTGCTAGCTCCCGCTCGCTCCCAGCCGCGCTCCATTTTGCAATTTTCTAAATGATTTAAAGTTTAAACTAAACTAGTAAAATTAAATTGTAATTAAAATTGGCATACCTTGTCTCAGCTGGTTTGAGGAACTCCTTTGAGAAGGACCTAAATAGAGAAAGTGAAGTGTGGTGGTTTGCATATGAACATTTGTATCTCTCTAGCTTCTGACACCGCCTGTTTCACCCAATCAATCTTTCCTATGTCTTTTAATGCATTGTTCAATCCATGAACACAAGGGGTCCAAAAGATGTGCGTATAAGCACTCTCTACCATCATACTGACTGATTTGCACACATGTGCCGAATCTGTGATCACTTGTACTACATTAGCCGACCCAACCTCCTCTATGGCATCCCTCAAAATGGTGAACTGAAACTCTGCATCCTTACGCTTCCCTGAACAATTTATGACTTTTAGAAAATAAGAGCCTGCAGGGGATGTGATAATGATATTGATGAGTGGCCGATGTCTAACATCGGTCCACCCATCCATCACAATAGAGCAGCCCGTCCTCACCCAAGTACGTTTCATATCCTCAAACAACACATTAATCTTGGAATAGTCTTTATCTAGGATGGTGGTTCGTAGCTTATGATCACCTAGGGGTGTGAATGAGAGACTCATAGTTATTATATCTTTGACCATTTGTTTGAAATAAGTGGAACGAGACACATGAAATGGGATACCATTAGCAAAAAAGAATCTACCAATGGATGACTCTGTGTTTTCCTTTGCCTGTGCATTAAACATACTTTCCACTGATCCCTTCTCACCACTACTAATCTTCCTCTTCCCTCTTGTCTCAATAGGGTTGCTAGTAGTACCAATGGTAGATGTCATAGGCCTAGATGACTGTGAGTGTGCAGTTGCAGTAGATAAAGGTGATGTCATTGACATACCTTGTGCCCCCATTTCAGCCTCTAAGTGCAATATTTGACATTCTACTTTTCCTGATCAGTCAAATTAGGACAAGCTATAACTCCATGGCATGCAATACCTAAAAAGTGTGACTTCACCCTTGTATAGCTGCCCGTAAAATCATCTTCGCAAATATGGCAATCTCATACCCTAGTCCCTCCTGCATTCTTTTTCTTTTCACCCCTAGTTGTGACATATTGGAGAAGAGGTTTTTTTTGTTGAAGGTGCCCTTTGCATATTTGCTCATGATTGTTGAAGGGCATTTAAGCTTATCAGTTTGTTGTTGCTCACTACTAGCTTCAACACTAGCACTTTCACCCCCCAAATGCTCTTCATCACTACTACTATCCCCATTGCTGCTCATTGTGCTTCGTTTTGAGATTTAAGAATGCAATGAACTGAGACAATGAAAAATATAAAAAAAAATCAGACTCTTTCAAGCTTTCAGTTTGGTAAAAAAAATGAAGAATGGAAGCATAAAGAGTTTCACTTGTTGCACAATGTAGGAAGTTGAAACCCTTGCACAATCACTTGGACAATGAAGAAAATCTGAAAACCTCCGCTGCTGCTACAAAATAAAAAACCCAGACTTGCTGCTACAAACAATGGACAGCATATAAAAATAAAAAAAATGCTCATGTGCCCATAAAGAGCCACGATTTTGGCCTTTTAGGGCAAGTGTGGTGGTGGGGCCCACAAAACAACCCCACCTATGGAAGCCTTTTTTGGCTTTTTATGTCTTTTAAAATATTTTTTGGCCTTTACAAGTTGGGGAGAGACGGTTGTCCCGGGGACGCGCGGGGATGTCTACGGCGTCCCCGGCCGTCCCCACGTTCTGTACATTTAGGGAAAATTTGGGGTCGGCGTGGGGCGTCCCCAAGCCATCCCCACGTCCCGGGGATGTCCCTATTCCGGAAACTAGCCGATTTAGGCCAGGGACGCGTCCCCGAGTAACCCTGATTGGCAATGAAGGAAGCAATAAATCAATTTGGAAATAAATGATTTTTCTCAAAAGGCAGTCATGAAGGGTGGTGACTTATTTCTTGTGAAGGGTGACGACTCATTACTTGTAAGGATGGTGACTCATGATTTACCCTTTATATCCAAGAAATGGATATAAAGGGCAAATCATTTCATTGAGAGAATCATTTAATAAATCATCAGTTCATAAAAGGAAACAAGCATTTAATCGATCAATTGGGAATAGAGCATTATGCGACTTTGCAAGTAAATAAAATTATGTTTTCAAGAGTTGGGATGGTGTGACAAAGGGTGTGACTCTTCCATAAAGAAGATAATTTACGGAGATCATTCCAAGAAATCCTTCAAGCATCTACCATTTAAACATCGATCATTCATTCAAAAATCAATCATTTAAACATCAACCACTCTAGTCTCAAATTATTCAACATCAATTGTTCAAACGTGAACTATTCAAGCATCAACTTAAAAATTCATAGTTTAAGTATCAATTGATTCGGCAATAAGTATAAATTAGAAATTCATTGAAGCATAATCCATTAAAGCATCAAATAAAAAATAGTCTAGCAAATACATTAAGTTATAAGTTTTGAAGTGGACTGTCATGTCCCTTTTCTGAAATAGGATCTAGTAATAAATAATAATAATAATAATAAAATTAAATTAGAATAAATAAATAATAATATAATATATTATAATTACAAGTTAATTAAGTTTAATGAAAGGTCAAGAGATATCCAATGAAGAGTTGTGACCCTCAGCATAAGATATAAAAGGAGTGTAATGTCCCTTTTTGGATCACCTTATACTTTGCCCTAAATTCATATATCCAAAATGAAACAAGAACAAAATGTAGTTAGAGGTGTAATTCTTACTTCAGGAAATAGAATGAGATAAGCCTGCTTTGGAAACCTGTAACTAGATTAGATGATATGTAATATTCTGAGGTAGATCATGGGTTTAACCAGCGCTAGTTTCATAAGAATTTTTGTCAAGTATTTAATCTTCAAGGTTTGACTGTATTTCTTTTCCAGAATTGTTTGGAGTGCAGTGGAGCTTGGTTTACCAATCAAAATGATGCAAATACATGTTTCAAACACTAGGAGAGTAGTGAAGGACTAAGTGTAACATTAATATTGATGATTCAGTGACAGTTTTAGACAAGTAATTTCTAGCATATAATAAACCACTTCATTCACCCAAACTTAACAATAAAATTTTATACAAAGGTGCAGTAGCCACCACTTACAGGTGATCTCCAACGAGGCCCTATCGACTTCAGCAAATCGTGAATGTTAATGCACGTGCGACAGGGACATAGATATCCTCAGCGTTTGAGGCTGCTGTAGCAGCTTTCCCACTCACGCCTGGCCAAGACTCAGTCTCGTTGCTTTGAGCTTACCCCATGCGAACACACTGACAATCCTGCGTATTCCCTGATGGTTTAGACGTCACCAGGCAATGCGGATAAAGCTGTGTTCTCAGAGTCGACGCCAAGATAACTCTTACTGTGCAGTGATGAAGTGTCCTCTTGTGCGAATGATCAGTAATACCTCCTCCAGCCCGATTATTGATGTGAATACCTCCTCACGCGGCTTGAATATGTGCGACTCAGACCTCATACAACGTTGGGCATGTATAGACGCGTTTTTATAATGAGAAGCCAACGATAATGCTAGTCGCCTCAACCAATGACGTTTCACAATATTTTCAAGCTTCCTACGCTCTGGCTGAATACCTTCACTATGGCGATTACAAGCAACAACACTAAGAAACCAGAATCTGTGATGAGCTCCCAACAAACTGCAATCCAAAGTTCACCTTTTTCGATTCAAATATGGACTCTATGTGAATCCACCATATGAAGAAGGCTAGGTTTGCGTCCAACCTTCAAGAGATCTCTCAAGGGTTTGCGTCCTTGGAGAAATAACTATTCACGTGAGTAACCTGATTAGTTTATCTTGTTTTTATAAAATTCATGGTGTGTATCCCAAGGAGAGCTTTATGCTTTTATAACCTCGATATGAGGGAAAACATAGAATTCCAAGCCATGTGGGATAAAGTACACCCACTTAAGTCACTTAAGTTACTTTTTAATATAAAATGACTTTAAGTCATAAAGTAACTCTATAAACTCACTTTTATAAAATAAAGTGACTTTACTATGGGAAAAGCTCTCAAATACTTAAAAAATCACCTAATGAACCCAAATAAAAGCCTGTGACTGGCTGGCATCCTCCAGAAGAGGCCATTAGTCTATCCGGATGGGGAGATAGACTAATCAGGCGCCAAAATGGCCTAGCTCAGAGAAGGGGACATTACAATCCTCCCTTCTTGGGATTGCTTGCCCTCAAGCAATCTCAACGCAGAGTGCTGCAGAATAGACTCACCCTCCCATGTGGCGTCCTCAATAGGTAAGTCCTTCCAGCGAATCAAATACTCACTGATAACCCTGTTCCACAGCTTCCTCTCTCTAACCTCAATCACCCCAGCTGGACCCAAAACCAGTTTACCTTCCTCATCAAGCGGGGGTAATCCAACTGACGGAACTATCTGCTGCCCAATCACCTTCTTGAGGCAAGACACATGAAACACATTGTGAATTCCACAGTCTAATGGTAGCTCGAGCTCATAAGCCGCCTCACCAACCCTCTTGGCAATGTGATAGGAACCATAAAATCGGGGCTTAAGCTTTTTGAACCCACTCTTCAAAGAACTTTGCCTGTACGGCTAAAGTCGAAGGTAGACCATATCCCCTGACTCAAAGCTTCGCTCCGTCCGATGTTGATCAACATACATCTTTTGTTGATTTTGTGCCCTCTGGATGTTCTCCCTGTCAGATCTATAAGAATATCCTGATGGTCCTGTAACCAATCTCTCACAATCGGTGCCCTGTTGTCCTGTAGAGCCAGGTCTATAAATGATAGGGGTTTGCTGCCATAGAGAGCCCGAAACGGTGACATGCCAATAGTCATGTGATAGGTGTGATGGAGCTCTGATTTTATAAAATTAGGACCTCCATTTGATTACCATTCTATTCATCTTTTTGGTTCTATATCGCTGATGATTTAGTCTCGGTCCTAAGCGTTATCTGGAGTGATGCCTCAGCAAA
>MU223751.1:3045020-3083925 GCA_018584345.1 Thuja plicata
GTGTTGCGGAGCCTAAAGTGCAAGGGAATCAAGGTGATTCTTGTTCGTTGGCCAGAATTGATTGTGGAATCCTATTGGAGAAGTGGCAGGCTCTTGGATTTCCAATCTGCGGTTTTGGGAACCAACAAGGTGGAGTTGTAGCAAAACTCCCCCAAATACAACTATTTAACCCATGCCCTCTGCTGTCCCGCTACATAATTTCTGAGATAACCTTCCACCCATTTGTTCACAATCTTCGTCTGACCATCTGTCTGTGGGTGGTAACTGGTGCTGGGAGTCAACTCAGTGCCTGCTAGTCTGAATAACTCCTGCCAAAAGGTGCTGAGGAACTTACTGTCTCTCTTGCTTACAATGGTCTTGGGAAGACCATGCAATCTGAAAATCTCTCAGAAGAAAAGCTTAGCTACTTGCGAAGCTGACCAATCTGCTGCGATAGTGAAGAAGTGAGCGAAGTTAGTAAGTCTGTCCACCACCACAAAAATGCTATCCCTGCCTTGCACTCTCGGCAACCTAGTAATAAAATCCATCGAAATACTCTCCCATCTATGTGTTAGAATGGGAAGGGGCTGCAATAAGCCACCTCACCAACCCTCCTGGCAATGTGATAGGGACCATAAAATCGGGGCTTAAGCTTTTTGGACCCACTCTTCTTCAAAGAAATTTGCCCGTACGACTAAAGTCGAAGGTAGACCATATCCCCTGAGTCAAAGCTTCGCTCTGTCCGATGTCGATCAACGTACATCTTTTGCTAATTTTGTGCTCTCTGGATGTTCTCCCTGAGAGATCTAAGAATATCCTGATGATCCTATAACCAATCTCTCGCAATCGGTGCCCTGTTGGCCTGTAGAGCCAGGTCTATAAATGATAGGGGTTCGTTGCCATAGAGAGCCCAAAACGGTGACATGCCAATAGTCATGTGATAGGTGGAGTTGTAGCAAAACTCCCTCAAATACAACTATTTAACCCATGCCCTCTGCTGTCCCACTACATAATTTCTGAGATTACCTTCCACCCATTTGTTCACAATCTCCGCCTGGCCATCTGTCTGTGGGTGGTAACTGGTGCTGGGAGTCAACTCAGTGCCTGCTAGTCTGAATAACTCCTGCCAAAAGGTGCTGAGGAACTTACTGTCTCTCTCGCTTATAATGGTCTTGGGAAGACCATGCAATCTGAAAATCTCTTGGAAGAAAAGCTCAGCTACCTGCGAAGCTGACCAATTTGCTGCGATAGTGAAGAAGTGAGCGAATTTAGTAAGTCTGTCCACCACCACAAAAATGCTATCCTTGCCCTGCACTCTCGGCAACCCAGTAATGAAATCCATCGAAATACTCTCGCATCTCTGTGTTGGAATGAGAAGGGGCTGCAATAAGCCGGCAAGATGCTCGTGCTCGGACTTGTTCTGCTGACAAGTTTGGCACTCTCTGACATACTAAAGGACATCATCCTTGAGGCCCTTCCATGAGAACCTCTCTCTAACCTGCCTGTAGGTTTTAAAAAAACTCGGATGTCCTATTGTTGGCACATCATGAACAACATTCATCACCTTAGCCTTAAGTTTAGATCCTGGTACTAGGTAGATCCTATCCTTATAGAGAATAATATCATCGACCACCTTGTACTTGCTGTCCTGGAATTGACCATCCAAAATCTGACAAGCTTGAGTATTTTTAGAATACTCAACCAACAATTGAGACTTCCAATCTACAGAGATCTCAGATAGTGCATAACAAGACGCTACTGGAGGTCTCCTGGAAAGTGCATCAGCCACAATGTTATTTTTCCCTTTGACATACTCAATGTCAAAATCATATGCGTGAATTTTGCTGACCCACTTTTGTTGTCTTTCATTCAACTCTTTATGTTCTAGGAAGTAGCGCAGGCTATTTTGGTTTGTCTTAACTGTAAACTTGCCACCCACTAGGTACTGTCTGAACTTAGCCAGGGCGTGCATAATGGCAAGCATCTCTTTGTCATAAGTAGAATACAGTTTCTCATCGCCCTTAAGCTTCTTGCTCTTGTATGCTATGGGGTGTCTATCCTGCATCAACACTGCACCAATCCCATTCCCTGAAGCATCGCACTCTAGAACAAAGGGCCGAGAGAAGTCCGGGAGCACTAGAACCCTGCAAGTACTCGTGACTGTCTTAAGCCTGTCAAAGACTACCTCTGCCTCATCTGTCCACCTGAAAGCCCCTTTCCAAGTAAGATCGGTGAGGGGGGTTGCTGTCTGAGAGAATCCCCTTCACGAACCTCCTGTAATAAGAACATAGTCCAAGGAAACCCCTCAAATCTGACACATTCCTCGGTGTTGGCCAGTCAAGAATTGCCTGAATTTTCTCCTAGTGAACCTTAACTCCGTCTGCTCCTATCACGTGTCCCAGGTAGAGAATCCCAGTCAATCCAAACTCACACTTGGATTCTTTCGCAAACAGAGACTGTTCCCCTATAATGGTAAGAATCTCATCCAAGTGTTGTAAGTGCTCCTCCCATGTCCTGCTAAAGACCAAAATGTCCTCAAAGAACACCAAAACACTTTTGCGCAACTGCTTTTTGAATATATGGTTCATGCATGACTGAAAAGTAGCAGTGCATTAGTGAGCCCAAATGGCATCACTAGAAACTCATAGTGCCTGTCGTGACATTTGAACGCTGTCTTATGAACATCCTCCTCACGGACACGTATCTGATGGTATCCTGACCAAAGATCTATCTTCGAAAAATATACCGCCCCATGTAACTCATCTAATAACTCATCAATCCGGGGAATGGGATACCTGTTCTTAATGGTTCTCTTATTGAGTGCATGGTAGTCAATGCACATATGAAGAGTACCATCCTTCTTCTTTACCAAAACTACTGAAGAAGCAAAGTGACTGGAACTGGGCCTGATGTGCCCCATATCTAGAATCTCCTTGATCGTCTTCTCTATTTCTTCCTTATAGTGTCTGGGGTGACAATAAGGAGTAGTGATCATGGTCTTGGCGCCCTCCTCCAACTCAATGATGTGCTCAAAACCTCTGTCTGGAGGTATACCTGGAGGGATGTCCTCAAAAACCCGTTTGTGCTTATCAAGCACATCCTGGATATCAATGTGAACCTGCTGCCCTGAATTTGGTGTGGGTTAAGAGGATATGAAACACTGGGCTGCCCACTCCATATCGCTATGCCTCATGATGGCCTCCATCCTGTGAGTTGACACTAACCTGGGCCCGCCATCTAGCATGGCCTTAAGAACAATTTGTTGATCACCCTACATAAACTCCAATTGTTTCAACTTGTGATCAATAGTGTATCTTTCTAGGGTTTGTAACCATTGCATACCCAAAATAGCATCAAGACCATCTAAATCAATGACATAAAAATCAACCTCTAGAAGATAATCCCCAAAGTGAATCGGGAGTCCGGAGATCTTCCCTCTACAGCTCAACAAATCTCCTCCGGCCACCTTAACCTCAAACTTGGGAATGTCAACTACCTGTAATCCCCTCCTGGAAACCATACCTATGCTGATAAAGTTATGAGTAGCACCTGTATCCAGAAGGCAAATGATTTGTTGTCCTCTAACCACTGCCCTCATGCTGTTTGTATTCACCATCGGAAGCCACCTTAATGTAATGTATCTTGCCTTTTCCAAGGCACCCGTGGTCTGGAGTCCAAGGCTCTTTACATGTGAAGCATAATTTCCTCCTTCTCAACTCATTTCTTGTCTCAAGATCCAATCTAGGAGGCATACTCTTATTCTGATTTTTGTTCTTTTGAAATGAAGAGGATCCCTTAAATGTTTTCTTAGGCGGCTGCAATATAGAAGAAGGTGAATCCAAGTCATGTGCTAATTTAATAGCGTCATCCAAAGTGTTTGGCTTGAGAACTCTAACCAAACCTCTGATGTGGGCCCTCAATAAACATCACTTTCCTCCTTTTAGATATATCAGGAACCATGATGGAAATCCTCTGAAACTCATCAATATAGTGGTCCAAAGACCCACTCTGTCTCAGCTGGCCTAACTCCCTGTAATAAACCTCTATGTCTTTCGTGTCAAAACGGGTAATCAAATTCGTGCTGAAAGTCTCATAAGAAGTAATCAGCCCATGATCCTGTGTGACAAGACCATGATGCCACCAGTCATATGCTGCTCCCTCTAAATGCATTGTGACAAATTTAATAGCCTCCATTTTTGACATGGGTTTGAGGGTCAGGAAGTGTCTAGCTTGTGAATCCAAGCTCTCGCGGATGTCTTACCGCTGCCATCAAATGTAGGGAGAGTTAATTTATTCATTGCATATTTTAAATCTCTGTTCTGACCCCTGGGTCTCCTATCCTGCTGAGCCTTGCCAAATTCTCTCTTCTGAGCCATATACTGGGGAAAGGTTAAATCAGCTTTGACATTATCTGGTAGCATATCCCACTCATCATGCATGGTCATCACATTCTCTGGAAGAATGCTCGCTGTCTCAGGCTGTGCTACCTCTTCCCCTGCATTATTCTCGGCGAAGATAGGCATGAGGGGCCTATCTGAAGTACGAGTGGGGGCTCTAGCTTCCCTAGGTGATCCTGCTACACTGCCTCCACCACTGTGATGGCTCTGGGGTCTCCTGGGTGCTACTGTCAATTGCTGGATAACCCCTGTAAACTGCTGTAATACATCAGCAATATGATCCTGTCCGTCGCGTATGGCCCTCAATGTTTCCCTGGCCTCTCTATCTGTATCCTCAGCCATATCTGTACCCCGAGTAACCTGTTCAAATACAATCTCGTCTGTTTCGGTATGACTGTTCTCTATATCAACATGTACTGAGGATTCTGGTTGTTCCTGTTTAACTCTGTTATGTTTAAAGCTGTAGGGTCAGTGCCTTCTATGCATACCTACTCAACATTGTCACTGCTGTACCAACCTGTTAATCTGAAAATCTAGCCCACTAGGATGGCAGGATCAAAGGCTCTTATACCACTGTAATATTCCGAGGTAGATCATGGGTTTAACCAGAGCTAGGTTCATAAGAATTTTTGTCAAGTATTTAATCTTCAAGGTTTGACTGTATTTCTTTTCCAGAATTGTTTGGAGTGCAGTGGAGTTTGGTTTACCAATCAAAATGATGCAAATACATAATCCAAACACTAGGAAAGTAGTGAAGGACTAAGTGTAACATTAATATTGATGATTCAATGACAGCTTCAAACAAGTAATTTCCAGCATATAATAAACCACTTCATTCACCCAGACTTAACAATAAAATTTTATACAAAGGTGCGGTAGCCACCACTTACAGGTGATCTCCAGCGAGGCCCTATCAACTTTAGCAAATCGTGAATTTTAATGCACGTGCGGCAGGGACGTAGATATCCTTAGCGTTTGAGGCTGCTATAGCAGCTTTCCCACTCACACCTGACCAAGACTCAGTCCCGTGGCTTTGAGCTTTACCCCACGCGAACACACCAACAATCGTGCGTATTCCTTGATGGTTTAGACGTCACCATGCAATGTGGATAAAGCTATATTCTCAGAGTCGATGCCGAGATAACTCTTACGGTGCAATGATGAAGTGTCCTCTTGTGGGAACGATCAATAATACCTCCTCCAGCCCGATTACTGATGTGAATACCTCCTCACGCGGCTTGAATAGGTGCGTCTCAGACCTCATACAACGTTGGGCATGTATAGATGTGTTTTTATAATGAGAAGCCAACGATAATGCTAGTCGCCTCAACCAATGACGTTTCACAATATTTTCAAGCTTCCTGCGCTCTGGCTGAATACCTTCACTATTGCGATTACAAGCAACAACACTAAGAAACCAGAATCTGTGATGATTCGATTCAAATATGGACTCTATGAATCCACCATATGAAGGCGGCTAGGTTTGCGTCCAACCTTCAAGAGATCTCTCAAGGGTTTGCGTCCTTGGAGAAATAACCAGTCACGTGAGTAACCCAATTAGTTTATCTTGTTTTTATAAAATTCATGGTGTGTATCCCAAGGAGAGCTTTATGCTTTTATATCCTCGATATGAGGGAAAGCACATAATTCCAAGTCATGTGGGATAAAGTACACCCACTTAAGTCACTTAAGTTTCTTTTTTATATAAAATGACCTTAAGTCATAAAGTAACTTTATAAACTCACTTTTATAAAATAAAGTGACTTAACTATGGGAAAAGCTCTGAAATAAATCACCCAATGAACCCAAATAAAAGCCTGTGACTGGCTGACATCCTCCAGAAGAAGCCATTAGTCTATCCGGATGGGGAGATAGACCAATCAGGCGCCAAAACGGCCTAGCTTAGAGAAGGGGACATTACATGATATTATAGATATACTCATTAAATACATCCAATTCTAGGGTCAGATTGCATATACATATTGATCTACACAACAAGTCTCCATGATTACATGGGAGCTCAAACCTAGCAAGGGTGGCATTTGGGTGACATGATGAGGTGCCCCAAGTATCCTCTACCCTAGGTCCTATAGGAGGACCTTATCCTTTGTGGTCTCATGTGGTCCTTAACCATCATCGTACCTAGTGAGGGCTTTACACCGTTTCCCTCCATCATGTCAACCCCTCCCTTTATGATTGAAGATCCGTTTCTTATTTACTTCAATAATTGATCCATGTGGGGGATAGTAGGGGAGCTGCAATAGGGTGCCCTTGACCCTCAACCCTAGGTCCCAAGGCAGACCTTATCCTCCCTGGCCCCATATGGCCCTTAATTGATTGTCCTTAACCATCATTATGAGGTGGCCTTATGTGGTCCTTAACCAATTGTCCTTTACCATCATCATGAGGTAGCATACCTAGTGGGAATCTCATTGTTCCTTTTCCTTGCACTCCCTTCCCTCCCTTAACCAAACCAATTATTACAAATTCCATATTGGTAATATTATTTAATTGCATATGGTCAGGTATAGACATTATATTTGCATATGATCAATATAAGCATTATATTTACTTCATCTATATATAGTTAAATCCCACATAAGAATTTATCCTTCATTCCACAATAATTAGGAATTACCAATAATCCATGTGGATGCATGCAATTATAATAATTGCCTTGCTTGATATGGTCCTGAATATCTATATGTTCTCCTACTGCCGATGCTTTTCTTGCTATCATTGATGCTATCGATGATGCTCCCTGCTATTGCTATCGATGATATTCCTTGCTTTCGATGCATTAATTTATTGCCAATACCAGCTTTCTCTTCTTGTTCAATCCATGCCTTCCCCCAAATGAACTTCTACCTTATATAGCCATTGGGAGAAGACAATGAATTGTGACTCAAAAGTAGTGCCTTTTCCAACCCAACCGTTGTCTCCTCAAGACCAACCACATGCCTCTTCATTCGTATCATGTCAGTTTGCTTAATGATTTGTTAAGAGCTAAAGTAAAGGAAGGAGTATCATGGCCAATGAATCCCTTGTTTGGGCTTCATGATTGATAAAACAATCTCCAATAATACATATCTGATCTTGTCGTCAACTTCAGAACTTCACTTCCTCCATCGATAAGGCTTTATCAATATGCCAGAAGCTTCAATAACAGTGATTCTATATCGAACAGATCACAGCTATCAGTTTTAGACCATTGACAGGGATGTGAAGACACAGAAATTGTAAACTTAATCAGTTCTGATCGGGGTCAGAAATAAGCAATGATTATTTGATCATGGAGTCCTATTTGTGATCCACCTTTTGCCACGCTACTCTGATTGTTTTGCATATGTTTTCTTCCTTATTTCAAATTTGAGTTATGTTTGATAGTTGGAACAGGGCAAGGTTTTAATTAAGACAAGTTTTCTCTCATCTTCCCTAATGGCATGGATCCCTCCTTGAATCGTAGCAAAGGTGTGCTTTCCGTACATCAAGATGAGAATTATGACACACAGCTGTGACCTCAAATGTAATAAATTCATAACTTTCGATATACTCTAGTTATTCTCATATTCTAGTTTAACCAAAAATGAAACCAAACATGGAGCACACATAATGAAAGCACAAATGATACACATGAATGAATGAACACACAAAGTATACCCATGAATACACAAAGCATGTCATAATTTGACATATTACAATATTTTGTTGTGGGAATTGGTCTACTTTGACATTTTTACGTTGTAACTGCTAGAGCTGCTCCTCCACAAAGCTCTGATCTTGTCGTCAACGTCAGAACTTCACTTCCTTCAGGGCCCGTTTGGTTGAGGGGTGGAATTGGAATTTGATGTTCAAAACCAGGTTTTGGGTTCAAATCCGCCATTTGGTGGGTTAAAACAATAACCCGAATATAGTTTCCATCTTCCAATTTCGGGCTAAAATGAGGATTTCCATCTTCCATCCAAATAGGTGGAATATGATTTCAAAACCTGATTTTATGTTTTTTTGAACCCTATTTTATAAATTTGTCAAGTCCGTGGGTTTTTGCGTGAAACAAGGAAAAACGTAACAGCAATTCCAAATGAGCGTAGAAGAACGGGAGATTATCCATGATTCTTTAATAAAGCTTTCAAATATCAGCGCACATGAGAAATTCACAGATGAGGTTTACAGTGTATAGACTCGCTTAGTCAAATACAGCAGCGACCATATTATCATTATAGCGACTATATCAAATACTCTTGACACTGAGAGGATTTAGCAGTTCCCAGGATTACGATTCTCCTGACTACTGATATTTGCACGCATGACTGAACTTGAACAATTTGCTTTATTTATACTTTGCACTGTGGTTGTGCTCGGACTCTCTTGCTTGCTAATAAACTTTGGTTATGTCCACTAGTTGACACACAATGACTTGAACATTAGTGTAATACATAGGGGCACCTATCTGAACTAAGTCACAGTAAATTTGACTCCCTTCATCTACTATATCAAATGTGAAGATGAAGCAATTGAAAGCATAGCAACATGTTTTCTTTTCTGAGCCTGTGTTAGAAGCAGCAACGATTTCTGTAATTGGAGACTTCCTTATTGAAAAGCAACTATATTAATATGACAGTGAAGAAATCAGTGGTGTGATTTAAATATAATATGTTCGATCTCTTACAGCAGCAGATATCATTCTATCAAGCAGTGATAAGTGGTGGACAAAATTGTTACGATAATGGTATAATTCATTTGTGTAATGAAAGTCGGTGATAAAACATATGACTAATATGAGGTAGCGATTTGTTAAGAGAGACAAGTCAGCAGGGAAAAGGTGCCACGTGGCTCATTAGATGGAAAAAAGACATCCAATTCCAATTTCGAATTTGGCAACCAAACGGAGAAGATGGATTGAGTCATTCATCTTCCGGGTCAACCAAATGGTCCAAACTATATCCGGAAGATGCAAAACCAGAATTTCAAAACCCTATTTTGAGATAATCAGTTTTTGAGTCCAATTCCAATTCCTCAACCAAATGGGGTCACCGATGAGGCTTTATCAATATGCTAGAAGCTTCAAAACAGTGATTCTATGTCAAACAGATTGCAACTATCGGTTTTAGACTGTTGACAGGGATGTGAAGGCATAGAAATTGTGAAGTCTCTAATTGGGGTCATGACAAGGAGAGTTCTTTTGAAAGGGATATGGAGGAAGGAAGAAAGAGGGGAGCATAGGAATTAAAGAAGGATTAATGGAAGAAGAAAGGAGAAAATAAGGAAGTGACTCTTTCAAGGGCAAGCAATGATGAAGGGTTGTGACTCTTTCAAAGGGTTCTAATTATGAAAGGTTGTGACTCTCACAAAGGGTAGAAATGATGAAGGGTTGTGGCTTTTTCAAAGGGTGGTAATTGTGAAAGGTTGTGACCATTGCAAAGGAGCAGACATGATGAAGAGGTGTGACTCTCCCTCACACCGGAAGATATAAAGGGGAGAAGGATTCATTTGGGGAAAACATCTAAGGGACATCAATTTGAGACACAATTTCTTACTCTTGGAAGGCAGAGATGGAGGTTGGTGATTCAAGCCTTATGAAAGGTGGTAATCCTTTCACCAATGAGGTTATAAAGGAGATCATTCCACTCATTTAGGGATCACTTATCAATCATCACTCTTGAATCCACAAAGGCAATCATCAATCATGAAATCAAGCAAACAACCAATCAGCAAACTACTCTATCAAATCAGCATTCATTCAATTCACCAGTATATCAAACCAGCACTCATTACATCAGCAATCATCAATCATCTAATCAACAATCTCTTAATCATCACTCACCGATACCTCAAATCATACAGTCAAAAGAATTCATTCAGTCAATCATTCATACAATTATCAATCATTTAACAACAATCGCGTCATACTCCCAATTTGACATCAGACGAACAGCAAACCCGTAATATGAATTTATCTGACGGCCATAAGACTTCACAATTTCATTAATTGTAAAACTTGCTATAGTCGCCCATCTTCAGTAAGTTGGGGATATTGCTGGCCAGATATAATAAGACTTACCATACGTCAAACAGTATTTGCTTGAGGGGATCGATCCTTTTCCCTTAATAGCAGCAATCTCCTCTAAGATGGAATTAATAAACAATAATAAAATGAAGGAGCAGTTTAGTCATGAAAGGACATACAGTTAGCGGCAGAGGGAAACTTGGCATTCCAACGGTCACAACCTTGAGGAAGATCATAAACCTCCAACACCTATAGAGGAGTATAAAAGACATTGCTCAGCATTCAAGGAGGGCAAGAGGACACAATTGATCAGAAGCAAGAAAACATATGTTAAGCAGAGATAGTCAAACAAGACACTAGAGAACAATAAAATAAGCAGCAAGAGACAATCATATACAACAGAAGGATCTATTTATAATCTCTTGATTATAGTGGTATGAAAGAATAGATATACTTATGCATTTATGAATATATATATAGATGAGAATACATATGCATTTATACCTGATTATATGCAATTAATAAATACTTGAATTTAATATCTGTGTATTCACCAATATGAAATTTTACAATAATCAACCATATTAAGGAAGGAAAGGAAGTGCAAGGAGGGGTAACGGTGAGGCCTCCCTGGATACACCACCTCATGAGATTGGTTGAGGACTGCATGAGGCCAAGGGAAACATAGATTCCGCTCTTGGGCTTAGGGTCGAGTTAAGGGCACCCTATTGCAATTTTCCCTCCGAGCCTATACGGGTTAGTTATTGAAGCAACTAAGAAAGGGATCCTCAATCATAAGAGGAGAGAAGGATAGCATGATGAAGGGGAATGTTGTACAAGCTCTGTTACATACGCCACCTCATGAGCATGGTTAAGACCACATAAGGCCAAGGAGGACAGAGTTTTTTGCTCTTGGGCCTAGGGCCGGGGATAATTAGGGCACCTCATCATGTCCTTTCAATCTCAACCCTCATTATGGTTGAGCCCTTGAGAATTATGTGCTATAAGTGTATCTCTCTCTTAACCCTAAAAATGGATGTATTACATGTATTAAGATTATAGTATTATTTAATTTGGTTGCAGGTTCCAAGACAACCTTATCTCGTCTTATTCCTAAACTAGGGTTGCATCTCTAACTATATTGTGTTCCATGTTTCATTTTGATTTTGTGAATTTAGGGCAGATTACAAGGCAATTGAGGAAAGGGATATTATATCTAGGTAGTGTTGTGAGGTTTTTACACCATCGCCCCATTCCAAATGGGGACCCCCTCCTTTCGCTTGGCAGTAGGGTAGTTGTCATAGGTAGTCCTAGCTTAGTGGCAATTTTCCAAAGTCTCCATGTCTAAGAGATGAGTTTGAGCAACTTTGGGAGATATGTGAAGTTTGAGTACGAGGCAAGCATGTGGGAGTTGTGAGAAGAGGGAAGTTGCCTTTGAAGTTTTGTTGAAATCACAACCCTCAAGAGGCTTATATGCAAATTGAAGATTCGAAGTGTAGTGAAAATTTGAAGTCAATGAAGAAGTAGAAGATAAAATCGGAGTCCAAGTAAATGAATGGAGGAGTAAGGGTTGAAAGCAAGTGCAGTTATGAAAAGGGGAGTTAACACTTAGTGTGTTGAAGGAAGGACTACTTGGGTGGAGCCCAAGGGAGGGCAGAATTCCACCCTCTGTTGGGCTCTACAGCCCAAGCAAGGTCGGAGTTCCACCCTTTGTTGGGCTCCATACCACAACTAACTCCCAAATTCGCCCAGCATCTAAGACAAAATCAGAACATAATTGGTAAAGTTGTGGGAGAAGTATTGGCATTTGGAAGGTGAGTTTTGAGAATTGTAGATCATACAAGCTGCTGAAAGTGAAGTAAATCAGAAGTCGATTTCTTGTTGATGGCAAAATTATGGTAAATTGAATTGATTTGCTAATGAAGTTGATAAAAAATGGAGGGGAAACCAGTGATAAACTTGGAAGATTGGGCCAACATTTAGCATGTTTTTGAAGGCAATGAATTTGGGCAGAGAACCCAAGTGGGTGGAATTCTACCCTCCGTGGGGCTCTTGAGCCCAACTAAGGTCGGAATTCCACCCTCCGTCGGGCTCCATGACCAACCTCCCCCCTCTCTGAACTTGCTCGACACTTGCACAATGACGAAAATTTGAAATCAATTGAAGGCATTCGAAACCAAATTGATGAGGGAAAAACAAGAAATCAGTTTTGTGAAAACATTTGGCAAAAACATGTGTTGATAGAGATTTGTACGACACTTCACTTGGCTAGAGCCCAAGGAAGGGCAGAATTCCATTCTCCTTGGGACTTTCAAGCCCAAGAAAAGGTGGAATTCCGCCCTTCTTGGGGCTCCACGCTCATGTTCTTCCCATCAAGCCTCGCCTTTAGTATGTATTTTAATCAAAATCAAAGGCATGGGGGGTCAAAATTCACATCCAAAATGATTTGTACAAAGAGGTTTTAAGTTCAAAAATTGAGAAAGTTGGAAAATCTGAACATGCTCATAGAGTTGGAATAAAGAAATTGAATTGGAAATCATAAGTTTTGGATCAAAATCTGGAAAATGAGTGACAAAGGTATGAAAATTTGAGGAGAATTGCAAAGTGTCGATACAAGTTCTACTTGTTTTAAGCCAAGAGCCCAAGAGAGGGTGGAAATCTGACCTCTTTGGGGCTCTTGAGCCCAAGGGAGGGTGGAAATCCGACCTCTCTCGGGCTCCATTATTTTGGGCGCTCAAACACAAAATTAATCACATGCCTTGTAAAGGTTAATGAATGCAATGCCAACCGTTTCTGAAACCACATGGAATTGTGCAATGTCGGTCTGGCCTCAAAGGGGGTGCAATTTTCAAATTCAATTGATTTATTTAAAATCAAGTCAGCCTGACCTCAAAGGGGTGCATCCCAACTCCCAAATGCCTATATAAGGAGCCTGTGCATTTCATTTGAAACCACAGATAAGGACGTGTTTTTAGTGCGTATCGAAATTCACAACCAGCAAACTGGGCAAACCAAGGTCAAGTGTAGGAAAGAACCAATATATTGTCGACTGGATTCGAACTTGCTATGCATTGAAACTGAAGCCTAATATTAGCACAAGCCCAGATTTGGTTGTTGAAAATCAGAATTGCTAATATAATTGAATCTGCAGGAAGAAATCAAACCCTCTAATAGGAGCGAACATTTCCAAACCTGAGTTTTAAAGCCATAATTTTTTTTGACTTCAAACAGCACTATTCTTGATCAGATCTAAAAAAAAACACATGGAAACTTAGCCCAGATTTTTGTAAGACCAAGCCTTTTAGAAAATTAAAACGTTTCAGATTTGGATGGTAGAAAGGGTTGTGAATGTATTTCTAAATGAGAAGTTCAAGCTAGAGTGAGGTGCTGATTGAATTACTTAAATCTGGAGTCTCCATCTTATGCAAATGTAATTAGGTCTTAGAAGTTATGGGAATTCAATCTTGCAATTTTAATTCAAGGATGTGTTCATAAAGTATATCTTCACTAAGAACTTGAATTCTTAAGTAATAATTTCTTGGTTTGAAATATGAGATGCAAATATTTGACAAGATAATGTTGTTTTGCAAGGTGAAATAAGGTGGAGCGTGGATGACAAGGTTCGAGTTAGAATTTAGAATTGGAGATGCTGAAGAACATGAGGAATTATGGAAAAGTACAACATTAGGATTTCATACAACAAGCTACAAATTAATGATCAAGTCAGGATGCAAGTACAAAATTTAAACTTATAAGTTCAAAAGCATGTCAATGACGAGATTTCAAGATCGAGATCAAGCTCAATAACTTCAAGCAAGAATATGCAAATGGCCAAGAGGATCGGGCTCAAAACTTCAAACAAGGTGGTTCAAGGTGAGATTGTCAAAGTGAAATTCGAAGAACAATTTTTTGCACAAGAAAAAGGATAAATATGCAAGTGAAATAAATCATCACCAACTTGAATTTACTCCGGAAATCCATGTTCATTTTGAAAGATCCAACTACATGAAAGATTTCATCACCAAGAAGATCATGACCAAGAAAATTAAGATTTCCAAAACCAACAAGTGCAATGAGAAGGTTTCCAAAGGAAAGAAGATGGAGAGAATTTGAGAAGATGAAGCAATTTGGGAATATGCCATCACAATCGAAGGCTTGATAATGTTGAGTATCAAGAGATATTTTTTCATCACCAAAGAATTGATCAAGTCTATGAGATTAGGATGCTGAGGTGGTGCTCACTTGTCTTCAACCAATCATAAGGCTCCAGTTACATGTGTTCAAGCACATTTAATCATACTATGCCAAGTGTACATGTGGCAGGCATCTAGTGCCTCTACCTAATCTATTTCTCATTGGCTCTTTAAAGCATTGTAATTCTCTTATTGGCCCACAGGGTGGTGCCTTCATGTAATTGGATGATAGGGGTGACAACTTTAATTAGGGTTTGTAATGGATCAATCTTGGCCCTTGATCTTGAATTGGTCTTGGCCCTTCATTGTAATTGAACAACTATAAAAGGTCAAGGCCTTCTCATTTGTAACTCAATAGATTAGAGGTAGAGTAGGAGAGGAGACTTGTTGAAATTGTTGCCATAATGTTATCGAAGTAATTGTTGATTCATTGTTGATCTTCATGGTGGATTACTTGTGTTGCTTTGGATTATTGCATGGTTTCCACAATTCTTCACTTAGAGTAGATTTCATTTCATGTTGGTTAGAAGCAGTGTTTAGTTGAATAGAAGATATTTAGGATGCATCTTTGGTGAACTCGTAAGTATGTCTTGCGTGGTCGAATGACATATTTATGAACTTAACTTTGATTATTGCTTGCACATTGATATGCATTGATGGATGGTGTTAATGGAATGGTGGTATTTTGAACATCTTACATTTACCTTACGAGATTGCACTAGCTTGGTTGATGTGGATGGCTAAACTAATTCTAGTAGAGTCACAAAGACATCCACAATTTCTTGTATTCTAGGAGTAGATTAGATCCCCCTAAACCCTTTCCCTTTTTAGTTTTTTTGTTGGAAGAAGTTAAAGACAAGTTTATATCCATTGATTGAACAGCGTAAGTCCCTTTGTGATAACCAACATATCACATCAAAAGAATTGAGTGAAAGTCCATGATAAGAAGGAACTTTGGGATTGTCTCATTTGATCATACAATCCATATACATTGTTTAGCATATGGGCATCCTTATTCAAGAGAGTTGGAAATTTGATATTTCATCTTGGAATACTAAGTATTCAATTTTGCATGTTGTAGTAGAACAAAACTCACATCAATAGAAATTGGCGCTAGGAGGAGGGCCTAAACAAACTTCATTCGTGGAATTACTATGAGCTTTCAAAATTATATTTGATATGTGAGAGATCTCTTTAAAAGTTGAAAAATCCAAAAAAGTGAAAAACTTCAAAAATTTCAAAAAATAAATTGCAAAATCAGAAAATCAAAAAAAGAAGTGTTTCTCAATGGTTGGGCACCAATACCACATTCAGCAGGTTGATGTTTTTCCAATTTGGTTTGATTTGAACAAGCAATTACATACACAAAGGTTATCTCAACTTGCATCGTCAGGACAATGTAGAATACATGACACCACAGAGCATGTGGAAATGCATTGTTTGGTCTTTCTTTCGAGGGTGGAATTAGCATTGCAACGTAGAATTTCTTTTGCAAATGTGTATAAACTAGTGGCACTTATCATATCAGAGTTTCATGAGTTCAAAGAAAAGATCAAGAGGAAACCAAGAAACAAATATGAAGGAAATACTTGGCGCCAACATTGGTGTACCACACAACCTCTCACTTTTAGAATCTACTTGTCCACATTCCAAGATAACATGAACCTAGTCAAGTTTCAAATGGGGTGGTATGAAGAATCGTCAAAGGAAAGAAACGAGGATGGCAGTCAACACTCAAGTTGGATATCAAAAGAGGGACATGTTGCATCACCATCCAAGGAAAATGAGTTGCAACAAGGTAGCATCGTTGAGTTTAATGATCGAGGCGATTAAGTAGAAGATGAACTTTCATGCATTAAATTACATGAGGTAGGTGTTGGAAGGACATCAAGGAGGTAATTGTTTTCATCCAAAAAAGAGGAAGGATAGCAAGCAAAGAGAAACATTTGGAAACTCTCAAGGGTGAAGAATTACATGAAGATCACCACAAATTTGAGGAAGAAGAAATCCTTGGTGAACTTTCATTAATGTTACAATAGGAGATTCTCAAGAATGAATTGCAAAAAATCCCAAGCATCCTCGAAGAAGGTAGTCAAGTGGACAGATTGAATGAACAAGTATAAGTTATCACAGATAAATCTAAATACAAAGAACAAGTTGACAAGGCATTACAAGATATCATTGCCACCATATTCTTTGGGGGGTCGCCGAAAGATCTCAAGGAAGAAATACAAATGGAATCATTGCCAAAGACATCTCAAGACAAAGAAGTTGTTGCCAGTGGTGTGATCCATCGTCAACTTTGACCACTAGAGACATTGCCACTTGACATGGTATTCGATCGTCAATTCATGAAGATGTTTGATGATCCTTCTATCAGTTTTGAAGATACCATGTTTGATGAGTTTACAAATGAAGAATTGCAAGATGTTCCTAAAAAAGAATCAATTGGCAATCTCATGACCGATGATGAAGCTTCAAATGTATTTGGTGAGAATATGCAAGATATGTTGAGTGATGACCAAGTTGCTACAATGGAAGATGAGAATGAAGAGCAGTTTGGGTTGGTGCTACAGTTTGATATTGCATTTGAACAACTTGAAGTATATGAGGGACAAATCATCAAAGAGTGCTTGATTTTAGAAGATACACAAACAAAGCTACACAAGGATGCATGGTTCGTGTTACACAAAGACAGGCTGCCAAAAGCAATATTCCATGGACTTGATTTGAAAACGGATCCTGCTTTGATCACTCATGAGTTTGATGTTGATGCCAGGGAGAAGGTACACCACCAACTCCGACCTCCTGAAGCTGTGGATGATCAACGAGGATTTGAACAAGAATTTTCTTTCGAAGCACACTAGGTTGTATCTTTCCCTGCTCTTAATTATGAAAGTTTTTACTTTGATTATGGTGATTTAGGAAAGACAACTTGCATTTGAATTGACCATGGCCCACATGAACCTCCTCAATTGTTGAGTTTACATTATAAATTTCTTGAATTGGAATGTGAGGTGACAATTCTTTTCAGAGTACAAGGATGAGTTTGCCATATTGAGAACCATCACTCAAGCCTTGTTGCTCTTGAACATTCTGAGAAACCATGTTAGGTCATGTGTATATATCGGTCTTTTGAGTATTATCCCTTTTGAGCGTCTTGTAGATAGTTAGAGTAGGTTTGTCTTGAGCCATTTGGTTCAAGAAGTTTTGAAATCTGCCTTGAGTCATTTGGCTTAAGATCTTTGGTGACTCTTGCCATAGTAGTAGTCTTTAGTTTAGTTTGCTTTAGAGTCAGTTTGTAGGTTTGCCTTGGGTCATTTGACCCAAGTAGTTTAGTCGTTTGGTTTTCTTTAGTTTAGGTGTGTGCTTTGTTAGTTTAGTTTGAGGGATCTCATTTGTGAGAAAGGTGATGTGTTATACAACACACTAGTGTTTTCTCGATAGATTTTTTCTGTATATTTCCTGGATATCTCTCTGTGAGGTTCCTTTGAATTGGAGATTGTTCCTAATAGCCTTATCTCTCGAAAAGATTTGTCCTAAATTTGGACGGAGTCATAAGTTGTATTTTGTAGTACTTGATTCTTTTGATTACAACATTTTCTCATCACTTAATTTCTCTGAGTCATTGGAGTCTTCGAGAAGTTTGAGCTAGTGAAAATCTTACGCCTACTTCAATGCCACTGTGGTTTCTCCAAGCCTTGGGTCGTTTGACCCAAGTAGTTTAGTCGTTTAGTTGTTTAGTTTGCTTTAGTTTAGTAGTTTAGTTTGAGGGATCTCATTTGTGAGAAAGGTGATGTGTTATACAACACACTCTGGTGTGTTCCCAATAGATTTGTTCGGTTTATTTCCTGGATATCTCTCTGTGAGGTTCCTTTGAATTGTAGATTGTTCCTAATAACCTTATCTTTCGAAAAGATTTGTCCTAAATTTGGATGGAGTCATAAGTTGTGTTTTGGAGTACTTGATTCTTTTGATTACAACATTTACTCATCACTTATTTCTCTGAGTCATTGGAGTCTTCGAGGAGAAGTTGGAGCTAGTGAAAATCTTACGCCTACTTCATTGCCACTGTGGTTTCTCCAAACCCGTTATGAGCTTCACTGCTTATGGGGCAAAATGAAATATGAAAAGAAAAGTAGTATCAAAAGAAAGTCAATAGCAGGGAAGTGAGTTGGTTTGGGTAGTGGGTATGCTCCCCATTGATCCTGGATTTTGGCTCTCCAACCTGAATCAAGAAAAATGAGAAAAATAAATAAAAGCTCAAGGCATTTTGGCTTTGGGTGTGCAAATATCTCTACTAGGTAGAGCAATGTTCGTGGCGAAATCACAACGATAACCTCATCGAGGCTATGGATGCCTGACTGGCAGCGAGGCTCTATCCAAGATGCTTTTGGAGTTTGGATGTCATAGTAGCTAACTACAATGGATCTTAAGAGATTTTCACTATTCTTGTTGAGTGAGGAATGAATACGCTTGCACACACGTGAGTAATCCAAGATGAAGGCTCTTAGCTCGATTTGTGGTTTCTTCCATTTTAAGTGCATTTCCTAATTGTTAGATGGTTGAAAAGGAATTGATCAAAGGTTATAAGTTCCAATCTGGTTATATTCTTAAAATGTTCAGGAACATTTCTTTGGGTGGGTGCTAAATGTTGTGAGGTTTTCACACCATCGCCCCATTGCAAAAGGGGAACCCACTCTTTTCGCTTGGCTGTAGGGCAGTTGTCTTAGGTAGTCCTAGCTTAGTGGGAATTTTCCAAGTCTCCAAGTATAAGAGATGATTTTGAGCAACTTTGGGAGATATGTGAAGTTTGAGTACGAGGTAAGCATGTGGGACTTGTGAGAAGAGGGAAGTTGCCTTTGAAGTTTTGTCAAAATCACAACCCTCAAGAGGCTTATATGCAAATTGAAGATTCAAAGTGAAGTGAAAATTTGAAGTCAACAAAGAAGTAAAAGATAAAGTCGGAGTGCAAGTAAATGAATGGAGAAGTAAGGGTTGAAAGCAAGTGCAAACATGAAAAGGGAAGTTAACACTTAGTGTGTTGAAGGAAGACTCACTTGGGTGGAGCCCAAGGGGAGGGTGGAATTCCACCCTCTGTGGGGCTCCAAAGCCCAAGCAAGGTCGGAGTTCCACCCTTTGTTAGGCTCCATACGCAGCTAACTCCCAAATTCGCCCAGCATCTAAGACAAAATCAGAACATAATGGGTAAAGTTGTGGGTGAAGTATTGGCATTTGGAAGCTGAGTTTTGAGAGTTGAAGATCATACAAGCTGCTGAAAGTGAAGCAAATCAGAAGTCAATTTCTCATTGATGGCAAAATTATGGTAAATTGAATTGATTTGCTAATAAAGTTGATCAAAAATGGAGGGGAAACCAGTTATAAACTTGGAAGCTGAGGCCAACATTTGGCATGCTTTTGAAGGCAATGAATTTGGGCAGAGCTCAAGTGAGGGCAGAATTCCACCCTCTGTGGGGCTCTTGAGCCTAAGGTCGGTCAGAATTCCACCCTCTGTCGGGCTCCATCACCACCCCCCTCTTTGAACTTGCTCAACTTGCACAATGACAAAAATTTGAAATCAATATGAAGGCATTCAAAACCAAATTGATAAGGGAAAAACAAGAAATCAGTTTTGTGAAAACATTTGGCAAAAATATGCATTGATGGAGATTTGTATGACACTTCACTTGGCAAGAGCCCAAGGAAGGGCGGAATTCTACTCTCCTTGGGGCTCTCGAGCCCAAGAAAAGGTGGAATTCCGCCCTTCTTGGGGCACCACGCCCATGTTCTTCCCATCAAGCCTCACCTTTAGTATGTATTTAAATCAAAATCAAAGGCATGGAGGGTCAAAATTCACATCCAAAATGATATAACCAAAGAGGTTTTAAGTTCGAAAATTGAGAAAGTTGGAAAATCTGAACATGCTCATGGAGTTGGAATGAAGAAATTGAATTCGGAATCATAAGTTTTGAATCAAAATCTGGAAAATGAGTGGCGAAGGCATGAAAATTTGAGGAGAATATCAAAGTGTCGATACAAGGTCATACTTGTCCTAGGCCAAGAGCCCAAGAGAGGGTGGAAATCCGACCTCTTTGGGGCTCGTGAGCCCAAGGGAGGGTGGAAATCTGACTTCACTCAAGCTCCATTATGTTGGGCGCTCAAACACAAAATTAACCACATGCCTTGTAAAGTTTAGTGAATGCAATGCCAATCATTTTTGAAACCATATGGAATTGTGCATTGTCAGCCTGGCCTCAAGGGGGTTGCGATTTTCAAATTTAATTGATTTATTTAAAATCAAGTCGGCCTGACTTCAAAGGGGTGCATCCCATCTCCCAAACGCCTATATAAGGAGGCTGTGCGTTTCATTTGAAACCACAAATTAGGGCATTTTTCAGTGCAGATCGAAATTCACAATCAGCGAACTGGGCAAACCAAGGTCAAGTGTAGGAAAGAACCATTATATTGTTGAGTGAATTCAAACTTGCTATGCATTGAAACTGAAGCCTAATATCAGCACAAGCCCAGATTTGGTTGTTGAAAATCAGAATTGCTAATGTAATCGAATCTGCAGGAAGAAATCAAACCCTCTATAGGAGCAAACATTTCTAAACCTGATTTTTAAACTCAGAATTTTTTTTGACTTCAAACAGTACTATTCATGATCAGATCTAAAAAAAACATGGAAAGTTAGCCTAGATTTTTGTAAGACCAAGCCTTTTAGAAAATTAAAACGTTTCAGATTTGGATGGTAGAAAGGGTTGTGAATGTTTTCTAAATGAGAAGTTCAAGCTAGAGTGAGGTGCTGATTGAATTACTTAAATCTGGAGTCTCCATCTTATGCAAATGTCCCCAGGTCTTAGAAGTTATGGGAATTCAATCTTGCAATTTTAATTCAAGGATGTGTTCATAAAGTATATTTTCACTAAGAATTTGAATTCTTAAGTAATAGCTTCTTGGTTTGAAAATTCATATGCAAATATTTGACAAGATAATGTTGTTTTTCATGGTGAAATAAGGTGGAGCATGGATGACGAGGTTCGAGTTAGAAGTTAGAATTGGAGATGCTCAAGAACATGAGGAATTATGGAAAAGTACAACATTAGGACTTCATACAACAAGCTACAAATTAATGATCAAGTCAGGATGCAAGTACAAAATTCAAACTTACAAGTTCGAAAGCATGTCAATGACGAGATTTCAAGACCAAGATCAAGCTGAAGAACTTCAAGAAAGAATATGCAAATGATCAGCCTTCCATCAAAGAGGGTCAGGCTTAAAACTTCAAACAAGAAGGTGGTTCAAGGCCAAATTGTCAAAGTGAAATTCGAAGAACAAATTTTTGCACAAAAAAGGATAAGTATTCAAGTGAAAGACATCATCACCAACTTGAATTTCCTCTGGAAATCCAAGTTCACTTTGAAAGGTACAGCTACATGAAGTTTTTCATCACCAAGAAGATCATGACCAAGAAAATCAAGATTTTCAAAACCAACAAGTGCAATGAGAAGATTTCCAAATGAAAGAAGATGGAGAAAATTTGAGAAGATGAAGCAATTTGGGAATATGCCATCACAATTGAAGGCTTGATAATGTTGAGTATCAAGAGATATTTTCTCATCACCAAAGAATTGATCAAGTCTATGAGATCAGGATGCTAAGGTGGCGCCCACTTGTCGTCAATCAATCATAAGGCTCCAATTACACATGTTCAAGTACATTCAATCATACTATGCCAAGTGTACATGTGGCAAGCATCTAGTGCCTCTACCTAATCTATTTCTCATTGGCTCTCTAAAGCATTGTAATTCTCATATTGGCCCATAGGGTGGTGCCTTCATGTAATTGGATGATAGGGGTGGCAACCATAATTAGGGTTTGTAATGGATCAATCTTGGCCCTTCATTGTAAGTGAACAACTATAAAAGGCCAAGGCCTTTTATTTGTAACTCAATAGATTAGAGGTACAGTAGGAGTGGAGACTTGTTGAAATTGTTGCCATAATGCTATCGAAGTAATTGCTGATTCATTGTTCGTCTTCATGGTGGATTATTTGTGTTTCTTTGGAGTATTACATGGTTTCCACAATTCCTCACTTAGAGTAGATTTAATTTCATTTTGGTTAGAGGTAATGTTTAGTTGAATGGAAGATATTTTGGATGCATCTTTGGTGAACTTGCTTAGACCAAACCACTAGCTGCTTGTTGACTGTAAGTATGCCTTGCGTGGTCGAATGACATATTTATGAACTTAACTTCTCGATTATTGCTTGCACATTGATATGCATGGATGGTGTTAATGGAATGGTGGTAGTTTGAACATCTTACATTTACCTTAGGAGATTGCACTAGCTTGGTTGATGTCGATGGCTAAACTAAGTCTAGTAGAGTCACAAAGACATCCACAGTTTCTTGTATTTTGGGAGTAGATTAGATCTTCCTAAACCCTTTCCTTTGCAGTTTGTTGGTTGGAAGAAGTTACAGTCAAGTTGATATCCATTGATTGAACAACGCAAGTCCCTTTGTGATAACTAGCATATCACATCAAAATAACTAAGTGAAAGTCCATGATAAGAAGGAACCTTGGGCTTGTCTCATTTGTTGATATGTATGGATGGTGTTAATGGAATGGTGGTAGTTTGAACATCTTACATTTACCTTAGGAGATTGCACTAGCTTGGTTGATGTCGATAGCTAAACTAAGTCTAGTAGAGTCACAAAGACATCCACAGTTTCTTGTATTTTGGGAGTAGATTAGATCTTCCTAAACCCTTTTCTTTGGAGTTTGTTGGTTGGAAGAAGTTACAGTCAAGTTGATATCCATTGATTGAACAATGCAAGTCCCTTTGTGATAACTAGCATATCACATCAAAATAACTAAGTGAAAGTCCATGATAAGAAGGAACCTTGGGCTTGTCTCATTTGATCATACAATCCATATACATTGTTTAGCATATGAGCATCCTTATTCAAGAGAGAGTTGGAAATTTGGTATTTCCTCTTGGAATACTAAGTATTTGATTCTGCATGTTGTAGTGGAACAAAACTCACATCAACAGGTAGTATTTTGCTAATCGGAAGGATGAAATCCCTTCTAGGTTCACGAGAGTTGGAAGGATGAAAACCCTTTCATGCTTCCCTCAATAATAAAAAAATAACTTTCTTTCTATAACATCTTGTCCTATAATTGAAACTTGTTGAAATTCTACAGCACAATCTTCTAGTGAACCATGCTGACTCAAATGTGTCACTATTTGAAATGCATGTATGGGTCCCTCCTATCAAACCTCTCTTAGAGCTTTTGTGTAAACGATATGTTGATGCCCTTGTGTGATCAATCCATGATGCCACCACTCATGAGCATCTCTATTGAACTACTGCATAGGTTTTTGTCCTCCCCTTGGTCCACTCCTTGACCCAGCATTTGCTGTATCGTGCAAATGGCATCGAATCGGACATCTGGATCAAGTCTTATGTACCTATCTATATAGATATTAAAGTCATTTGCAGCTTGCTTTGTCTCCCCCTCTTCTTGTGGTGACTCCACTTTAGACAAAAATGTAGACTGGAAAGGTCTGGGTGTTGATCCAATTGGAGTTCTACTGTTATTTGTGTGATTTTCAACTCTTTTCTTATACTCTCTTCTTATTTTGTACATATTTGGTGTGGTTTATTAGTGTTAATCATGTTCTCCATCATTTGGATGAGCATTTGTGTCGTTTGCTCGTCTGTGTGCCATTTGTTCTTATCTATACATGAAAGTCTTCCATTCATCCTCTTAATCTGCCATCTTCTTACCTTTGCCTTCGATTCCGCTGCTAACTTCTTGTGTGGCTGCCTTTGATCTTCTTCTATCCCTCTCTAAGGCCCTTTGATCTCTTTGACTCAACTGCATAAAACAAATTAACCCTGCAAGTTGGCAGAACTACCTGCTCTGATAGCAATGTAATGTTCCTATGATTTTTTTAAAATTCTATCTTAGCTGATCCAAGTTAAATCTTTATACGATAAACAATTAGCTCAATAATTGTAGCACTTCACTTTGCCTAAAGTTTATAGATAACCAAAGCAGTTACAGTCATAAAAGATGCACAACTTTCCAGTTTTCAAAGAATAACTGATTTAGTTATCCGAGATAAAGTGGATACCTGGTTCTAATACAAATCTCACAAAACAGTGTTGTTGCTAGGCAATTGCATATGTCTGGGTATGGGTGTCAGTCACTCCTCCCAATTTCTTGCCTCCTCAAATGGAAAAATTGTCTTAGTACTCCCAGCCTGTTAATATAGGTGACTGAATGACAATGGTATCTTTGCACTTTATCCCTTAATCCTGCCCTGTGATCTGAGGCATCAAACACTCAGATTGCAGTTCTCTAACACTACCTTTGGGCTTTCCTATGCTGCAAATAATCCCTGGGTTGAGTCACGCTTCTGTGACTGAAGGTTTTCACGGAGCTCTCTTTCCTAATGATGGATCTGATCTGAGACAAACCCTTGACTGTTGCTGTGGGTATCCAGGACCCACAGATATTTGCTAATGTTTCTATTATGTTGATCGCTGTAGCTGACCAGGTCAGGTGGCTGTCATTCCCTGCACTAGTTCTGTTGTAGAATGCTGTTCCAGATGAAAATATTACCAGCAACCTGATCTTGAAACCCTAGCAATCGTGGCACCCAGCTCAATCAATGCCCAGTTGGGATGACCTGCATTTACCAGGTCGGAATTTACCTACACAAATTGGTTAATTTTGTGAGTGGAGGGGTTGCATCCTCACCTCACAGCACTCAATCACTGAGGTTTTTTTTCCCTGTAAATAATTGCAATAACAATATAACAATCATCCAAAAACATCCTTCACAATGTCCTTACATTTGGCCTTACCTGAAAGGAAAATAGGTCCCTGGGACCCCAAATCTGAGCACCATATTCCAAATTTAAAATTTAACTTTATTTTTTATTTATATTATTTTTAAACTTTTTATACTAAAATATAGATTAACTAATATCTATTTAAGTGGTGTTAAGAAACATCTTTGTGTAGAAGTGCGCTTGGAGGCGACCTCAGGAGGGAAGGGACATTACACAGTTCTAGACCAGTGCATGCTAATTGGGAAGCAGGGTCAAAGTTTATAAAGAAAGGGGAAACGTTTGTATGAATATATGCATATTGGATTGGAGGCAACCTCAGGAGGGAAGGGACATGTCACCATTCTAGACCAGTGCCTGTTAATTGGGAAGCAGGGTCAAAGTTTTTTAAAGAAAAGGGAAACGTTTTTATGAATATGTGCAAATTGGAACTAGAAATCCACACATTTACAGATTAGAGATATGAGAAATAATCACACAGTTGAATCTACTTCAAATATCAATCTCTTCTGAGAAACATTCCATATGCATTAAGGAAAAGATCACTACAAAGCCCTTGTAGGGATCTTACAGTGCTGCGACACCAACTAATCCATAACACACGAAGTCAGCAAACATGACTTGCAACACGCACACACTATCCCCTGAGACATTCTAGTTAGCCATGGAGCAGTCTCTGCTTGACTACTACTTCTCAGAGTGATGCAAAACATCCCCTTACCTTACAAAACGATGGCACACAACAACTGATCCCTTGCACTGCTCTGTACAAAGAATGGCCAAGGAAAGATCCTTTCTCATAAGGGAATCATAAATTATAACAGTGATAGAGAAGCCATAAAACCATGTGATCAAGACATTTGTGGCATTCTGAATTTAGGCGGGCTCTCATTCTGTTTAGGCACAAATCACATAAGCACTTTGCAGCAAACAACCAGATTTGATCTAGCTTGTAGTGTGTGGAAACTTATTTGCTCCGAACTCTACAGCAAGAGAGGAAGAATTCCCAAAATCATGGAAACCCACTGCCTAGCTCACAAATCCATATGACATGGTTCATGTTCATTTTCCCTTTACGATAGTATGCAGGAATTTTTGTAACCCCATTGGGCAAATGTAACTTCTATGACTGTAGATTAGTGGTGTGAGGAGCATGACTCATTCTTCTTCGAGTCTTCTGCCTATTAGAGGGTTTCTCCAGAGTATCCTAGAGTTGCATGTTTGTATTGTGATGTAAGTTTGTGTATTTCTGTATTTGAGATATTTTCTGTTGAGTCCGTTATGGCATGTGTCATGGGAATTGACATCCCTTATAGGTGGTTTAAGTGCATATAGACGTAGTTTGAGAGCTTTTCAATTTAATTCATTTGCTGATGTATTGGAGTGTGGCATGGCTACCCTAGTTTCTGGATTACCCTCCCCAGTGTGATTTGGAAAAAAATGAAATCAAAACCTATTGTACCATTGGAGTCATGGCATTTCATGTTTGTTGGAGTGTTGACAAGGAGCTAGGATACAGTGTACATCATCTTGGTGAGCTTTCACATAATGAAGTTGTAATTATGTCCGAAGGATCGAGATGGTATGGGATATTTCTAAGAGTCTTTGGTATAGCTTATAGACTAAAAGTTTGTACAAGCAACAAATACATTGGTTTGTACAGGCAGCAAATTTGCATTTGACAGTGGCGATCTCATCAGATATTGTGGTTAATGTGCTAAATACAATGGCAAATGGCAGATAATGTCGAATGCAAAAGGGTTCTTGTTGTTAGGGTTTTTTAATTTGTGATTTGATCTTTCCATTTTTTGTGCGTGGAGGATGGAGGAATGTCATATATTGCTTTGCCATGATTTGTGTGGTGTCAACTCTTATTTTCATGGCAGTCTTAGCCCATCTCAAGACTGTTGCAAGTGTTGAGTCTGTTCATGGTGGGAATTTAGATATAGATGTTGGAGGAGCTTCAGAATTGCTGTAGGAGCTCATTGTAGTCATTGTTGCATTGTAAACATCTGTACTCAAGCTTTACATGGTGGAACATGTAGTGATTTGCTCTCTAGAGCTGGAGTTTTTTTATCTTAGGTTTTTTTTTCCAGAGCTACTTGATGTGTTCATGTGTCGTGCATGTTTCTCATCTGTTCTTTCATGTTGATGAGGCGTTTTATGTTGTTTCCTTGATATATACATTTTTGATGATTTGACAACCATTTGAGGTGGTGTGTAGTGTGCTTTTAAGGTTTGTTGAACTCATCTCTATATTTGTCTTTAATGGCAATGTGAGAAATATTCTCCCTGTTTATGGATCACTTGTTTTTGTAGTAGCATCCTATGCAAATTTTATTTGTTAACTATTCTGAATATAGCAAATGACCACCAAATTCTATTGTGATATTACGGTGGCCAATGGGAAATTGGAAATATAAGATCATTGTGTTGATTATCGTTTGAATATTTTTTATTTATTTTTTAAACCTTTGAAGGATGCTCCACTTTGCAATGTTGTTAGTGTTGTTTTCAGGTACATTTCATTGTCACTTATCTGGATTTTATAATATTATGTTTGCTGCTTACATTTATGATGATATTGCTGTTAGCATGAACTTGACTTTCTAACTATTTTATAGCTCTTTTAAGGCATCTCTTGAAATTATAAAAATGTCAATTCTATTCTACGCAGAGCCATACAGTCACCAGTTTGTGATCGGTGGTGTGCGTCCTTTTTGTGCAGGCACATATGATGTGGTTGAGGAGACAGGAATCCTTCCAGGAGAAGTTTGGTACCACCCAGAAAAAATCAGATGAGGTTAGCAATAAAGAAGATAAACAATCCAAGGACAATCTAGAACTTTATGATGATCAAATGATATCTGAATACCAAGGAACAGATGAGGAACATCTTGAATGAACTAGTCTGACATCAAGGCTACTATAAAAATCCGATGCAGTATATAGTTAGCTGAGATGGTCTAGTCCTAAGATTCACTTCTGATTTGGCAACTTTTAGATGTGTTTCCATCTAACAAAGTAGCTAGCATACAAGAAGTTGAAGCAAGTTGCAGAACTTTGTTTTTACTTATCAACTTTTGTTTTTCAAGTGCCGAGTTTGACGTGCATATTGGCTTTTTCTACTGTATGTACTTACATATTAGTGGATTCAAAATGAAGGTTCCAGCAATTAGAACTTCTTTGGCTAAGGTAGCTTCCAACACACGATAGTTATCATTTTTTCGTTGTGCTCGATACGAT
The DNA here is from genome assembly GCA_018584345.1 of Thuja plicata. Lineage (NCBI taxonomy): Eukaryota > Viridiplantae > Streptophyta > Pinopsida > Cupressales > Cupressaceae > Thuja > Thuja plicata. The sequence goes on from MU223751.1 coordinate 3,073,711, forward strand.
GCTTGATGTTAACTGGATGAGTTGTACAACATGCTCCGTTTTTTGTTATTTGATTACCATGAATTTCTTTTCAGATGTGATACTTGATAATCATCTTTGGGTAAGGACCAAAGATGTATGAAACTTAAATCCAACTAGTTGAAAATGTGCTTGAATACTATATTACAAGTCTAGTTACAATAATCGAATTGCTGTATGAGGTGCAAATATAAAAGCGCTCTTAAAGTATTGCTAATGGAAGATTGATCCTAATTGTGCCAAGAGATGCACCTAAATGTTTTGCCTTCATTTAAATTTTCTATCAAGCAAGCTCCCAGTGAAGTAAAGTAGAGTGCGGAAACAACTTCCTAATGCAAAATCTAAAAAGAGAGCTAATGCAAAAAGTTTCTTACAAACCCATAATCAGTTACAAGTTTAGATGCATAAAGGCAAGAGTAGTTCAAACACATAAATGCATAAAACACTGAACATCAGATTTATGTGGGAAAGCCCTTTCGGGAAAGAAACCCACACTCCAAATCACAGATCAATTGTATTATCAATACCAATATCAGTTACAATATAATATCAAAGTCTATGCTCTTTTAGGTTTAGTTACAACAACAGAGATTACTAAATTAATTTCAGCAGCATAAAGTGACATAGGGGCATCATAGCCATTGATAGGCTTGGGAGGGAAGAGGGCCAAATGAAAGTTGTAAAGCCTAAAAATAAGGCCCTGATGCAGGTAAGTTGGTTTTTTACCTTGGCGTACACTATTCTTAACATCAAACACAAAGCTTTGAGGAGAATTCAACAAAAAAAATGGAAAAGAAATGATTTCATGATTCTTGAAATGATTGAGAAGTGGAATATGATAATATTAGTAAACCTTAAAATGCCCTTCCAGTGTAAAGTACCTCATGATCATAAAGAAGACCTGGTCCCAAGGAGGGGAAGCTCAGTCCTATCATATCCACCCTTCTTCTTAACCATAGCCTCGTGGCCTTAAAGAACCTACTTAAACTGTCAATGTCAGCTATTCAACTGGTCTTCTTCCATTTCCTACCCTCTCTAGATATCCTAGTGGCATTATTGATGACCTCTTAGCTAGTTTCAAAGGAAATGACCCAACTGAAACCGTCATGTTGTCCCAGGAGTTGGCGAACGGGGCAGACATGGCCTCATTGAATCCATTGATGGACTCAATAAAGTCGGTAAACCCCCTCCTTGCAGATATGCCATACAGTGGAGTCATTCTTGAAATCGTCCAGTTTCCCCGACTTGATGCAGTTGAAGTCACCCCCCATAACTTTAATAAAATACACAAGGCAATTAGCTTTTAGATGAAAACTGCAACTCTTGATACAACAAAAGAAACTTTGTCGTTATAACAAAATGATTTAAAAGCAAGAAAAATGCCTATCTGTCTGGTTGGGTGAAATCATTTAACAATCCTCCCAAGCAATTAGACTCCTGCTCAGTTTAAAAATTAAAAATATCAATCCCATATTCAAATTAAAAATGTTTTTACTTATTCCCCACTCTCACTCAGTACTCAACAAGTAAGGGTTGTGGATTACCCAACACCCTAAAGTACAAAGGAAATATCACTTCCAAAATAGGGTGTTACATGTCATCTCCCTTGCATTTTGAACACTCTTCATTCAAGAGAGTTTGGATGTTAGTTGGGGAGAAATAGGGTTTTGCCAACACCTCAACCCCTCTAGGTTGTAGCCATGTACAACAAGAGAGTTTGCAACCACATTGCCCTCTCTGTAAACATGGTTGATAACAAAAGAATCAAATCCTTGCATGAACCTATGAACATCACCCAAGGTGTCTTCCACAAACCAGTTGCATTGGACAACCCTTTGAAAACATCGATGATAATCTTGGAATCCCCTTCGATTGAAAGTGCTCTAGTTCCAATGGACAGAGCAATCTTGCATCCCCATAGAAGGCCCATTCCCTCAGCTTGGTTGTTTATATATCTGGGCAAAGCACCACTATAGGTTGCAACCATCTTCCTGGAGTTAGTTTTGATCACTCCTCTTGCAACAACCAAACCCTGAGAAAGCTTTGCAGTAACATCAAAGTTTAGTTTGGACCAACTCGGGCAAGGGCAGTCTATTTTTTGTTTTTCCTTTTAAGCTTTTTGGACGGGTCAAACTTCCCAAAAGAGTTCTGGAAACCCCGATTCCTTGCAATTTGGCGATCACAGGGGGAGGGAGGAATGGGTGGACAAGGCGACCTAGTGACACTTAAATTTTCTAACATCTTGTGGAAAATACCAAAGACCACATCCAGTGGACATTCCTTCTCACGGAAGATCCCGTTGTTTCTTTCCTTCCAAATTGCCCAGCCAAGATGTGGAGGATTTTGCCACCACAATTGTCTGATATTGGGATTGAAGGTCCCTTCCCAGTTAAAGGCAATTTGCTAAACATCCCTATTCATCACCCAGTTGATTTATAGTAAATGCAATACTTTTTGTGAGAGCTCAATCGTAAAGGGTTAGTGTATGAGCAAATGGTTTACTGACTCTTCATTCTGTTTATAGAGGGCACAACGGTTTGGCAACTGGAACCCATGTTTGATGAGATTGTCCTTAGTAATTTTTTATCATGCGTAACCCCCCACCTGAACAAGTTGATCTTTGGAATTAGTTGGGAGTTCCAGACCCTTTTCCACAACTTATCCCGGACACCATCACAGATAAGCATAAGATAGGTAGATCTCACCGTGAATTCACCACTTGCATTATTTCTCTAGACAAAGCTATCCTTTATGGGGAACAATGGGACTTTATCCTCCCCAAGTCTCCTTTGTAAGTCCAATGCCAAGGGCATCAAATGTTAGAGACCTTGACAACAAAGATGGATGTTTTTCCAAGATCTAGACTGGTCCATGTAGTTCTCTACCTAGATCCCAAAGAACCATTGAGCAAGCCCGCAGAGGTCACGAAAGGTTGGAAGTGAGGAAGGGGGTGAGTCATTAAGCCAACTTTCTTCCAAAAAACAATATGATAGAACGTCGTCAATCTGCGATTTTAGGCTTGAAAGAGCACAAACCAAAAATTGAGGATACAATTCCATATTTTGGACCTTGAGGGGAGCTCTTGCATGTTCAAGAAACGATGAAATCTTTCCTTATTCAAGTACTCAACAAACATAATATAACACCAATTTGCTTTATGTATGGCTAGGTTCTAGCCAACCTTAGCAAGAAGAGCCTTGTTGAGGCGAGGGATTCTCCTAACACCCAAACCTCCCATAGATTTTGGCTAGCAAATAGAATCCCATTTAACCAAAGCCATATGCTTCTTCTCTTTCATTCTAAACCAAAGGAAGTTTCTCTGAATTCTTTCCAGTTTATTCGCCTAATTATTAGAGATTCTAAAGAGTGGAAGGAAGTAGACAAGGATCCATTGTAGATATTGTTTGAGGAGCTGCAACTTACATGCACTTCTCAAGAGTTTGCCTTTCCATCCAGCCAACTTGCATTGTGTTCTTTCAAGAATTGTGTTCCAAAAAGAGTTTGATGCTTCTTTGACATGTGAGTGGTAACCCAAGGTAAGTATCAAGCAACTCTACCCACCAACATCCAAGAATATTCCTGACTTTATTCTGTAGAGAGTGATGCGTGTTAAAAAAATAGATTGTGCTTTTAACATAATTGATACTTTTCCCTAACATAAATGCATAGTGGCTAAGAAGGTGTTTCCTTGTTCTAGCTTCGAGTACTGACACAATACTGAAAATGATTGCGTCATCTAAAAATTGTTGCAGGACCACAAGGGGCAAAGTAGAAGCAGGTCACACCCTGAGAAGTTTCTTCTCACTTATCATACACATAAAGTTTCTTCCTAAAACCTTTGCCAATATAATAAATAGGTAAGGAGACAAAGGGTCCCCCTGCCTGATACCTCTAGCAGCACCAAAAAAAAACCCTAGGGAAACCATTGACCATGATAGAATAGAAGATAGTGGTCACACATTCTTTGATGATAGCAATCATCTTTTTATCAAAACCAAATCTTTCAAGCACTTTGAAAAGCAAATCCCATTTGACTCTATCATAAGCTTTGGATATGTCCAACTTGAGAGTCATCCTTGGAAGTCTGCATTTTGTCATGGAGTGGAAGACTTCATGAGTAGTTATAGCTGCATCAAGGATTCGTCTCCTGGGGAAAAATCCATTTTGGTTGCAATTAATGAGATTGCCAAGCAATGTTTTCATCCTATTGACCAAGACTTTAGAAAATATTTTATAGACAATATTATAAAGGCTCATTGGCCTGAAATCATGGAAAGAGAGTGGCTCCTAGATTTTAGGAATCAGGGAAATGAAAGAGCAATTCAATTCTTTTAGAAGCCTATATGTTCTAAAGAAATCTCTAGTAGTTGAAATAACATCAGGGCCCACTATATCCAAGAAATCCTGAAAGAAAGCAGGGGGAAACCATCCAGGCCTGGGGCCTTGAAAGAACCCATAGAGAAGGTAGAACTCCTCACTTCATCCGACGTGATTGGGGCTATGAGTTGTGCATTGTTAGCACTAGAAACGACCCTCGTGAGGCAGTCCAACAATAGTCCTTCTAAAGCACCATCAACAATCCAACTATCATCCCTGAAGGCCTTACAGAAGAAATTTGAGGCCATGAGATCCGTCTTTGTGTCCTCCACAATAACACCATCATGTTTATCTCTAAGGCTAAGGACAATTTTTCTTTTCTCATGAGTGCAAGCTAAGCAGTGAAAGAAGGCTAAGTATTTGTCCTCTTCCTTTAGGCATTGCACTCTGGAACTCTATTTCCAACATATTTCCTCCCTATGCAGAATGCTTTTCCAATCAGCCCTCAAAGCCTCCTCTCTTGCATGTGTTGTCACGAAGAGGTCACCTCTAGTGGCCATTTGGTCCCAGAAAGAGGCCAACTTCATGCTAATTTCTTTTTTCTACTCATAAATATTCCCAAATGTGAGTCTATTCCAGCCATTCACATTTCTTCTTATAATATTGAATTTTGGAATCACCCAAAACATAGGGGTTCGAATCACTGGTGAGTCCTACCATGCTTTGACACAAAAATGGATTATGATCAGACACTGTTCGGGGAAGAGCAGCCATGAAGGAATTAAATCCTATATCCAAGTTGGAAGAGTAGAGGAATCTATCAAGTCTCACCTGAATGAGATCCAAACATTTCCTTTGGTTAGACAAGGTGAACAAATGTCTCCTAAGATCAATACCAATCAAGCCTGTTTTGTTAATGAATTCTGATAAGTCAACTATAATATATGTATAGTCTTCAAGGCCATCCATCTTTTCTGAGGGGCAAAGTGGGGACTTGAAATCGCCCGCAGGGAGCCAGTATGAGGTAATGGATTGCTGCATAAAGGATGTAATCTCATTCCAAACTTTTTTTTTTTGCCAGTGCATGAGTTGGGTGCGTATATATTAACCATGAACCAAGCCATACCTTCAGAGTTGAACCTGTTCAACTATACTACCTGTATAGTCTTCAAGGCCACCCATCTTTTTTGAGGGGCAAAGTGGGGAGTTGAAATCACCCGCAAGGAGCTAGTATGAGGTAATGGATTGCTTCATAAAGGATGCAATTTTATTCCATTTTTTTTTTGCCAGTGTGTGAATTGGGTGCATATATATTAACCATGAACCAAGCCATACCTTCAGAGATGAACTTGATAACAAAAACATTCTAATTAGAAAAGGTCAAAGCCCCTTCAACCTTTTACAGATTCTGCATGGTGACAATACCACCAGAGGCACCATTGGCTTTAGTTATGCAAAATTGTGATCCTAGCCACAAACCCTCGCAAGGGTGCTGAAAGAGGATTCTACCATCTTTACTTCCTGGAGGAAAAGAATATCTATACTATTTTCCATAATACAATTCTTAAGAGAAAATTGTTTCTAGGGACCATTCAGCCTTGTCATGTTCCATGAAAGGAACTTCATTTCTTCATCTTGGTTGTAGAATCTAGGGTCCTCTGCCTGCCATTGGCAATTTCCCTTGTAACCTCCCTTTGTCTTGTGACACATTGTGATGGTTGACCAACCTTCGCGTCAGTGCCCACATTGATGAGCTTATTTTTTTTTGGGATCATCCATCCATCATCGCCCATTGTGGTACTAATGGATGCTCCTGGTGATGAGAAAATCTTTCTCATGGGTGGGGTGGGGTGGGGTGGGGGGTGAGACACTGTTCTCCTTGGAGGAATGAGCAGTGGTTTGGGGGTACAGTAGGTGATATTTCTCGTTTGTCTAAAGCAATGGTTTGATCTACAACACCTACCATAATCTTCCCCAGACTAACTTCCAGAGCAGTAGCCCGATCTGAAGAACCTGCCAGATTCAACCCCTGGTCAAGTTTCTTGGGGATTTCTAGCAACTTAAGAAGCCCATCCATGAAAGGATATTCGTCACTATTAGAATCTGACCCATGCCCTCTAGCAGCGCACTAACCCTCAGAGCGGAGGTAGAGATACTCTTTAGTTTTTGTTTCTCCTTTTCAGGGGCCTTGGAGTTCGGAAATCACATGACTCAATTTGTTACACTTTTGACAGAAGAATGTGACATTCTCATATACAAATGCTTGTGTCCACTTGCCCAGTTTAGATTGTAAAGTAATAACATTAGGCTCAGTTTTACTAACAACCACATGGACACAAAATCAGGCAAATAATGACGTAGACTTTGCCTTAGTGACCTCATTCGTTGAAACATAGTTATCAAAAGTGCTGGCAATCCAATAGAGGGTCTATTTGTCCTATAATTTGAGCAGGAGACCCAACATTTGAGCACACACATGGGTTGCTAGATCAACCGCAGGGTCAAAGCCCAACTTCCATTAGTAGAGAGAAAGGAGATGTTTCCCAGTCCATGAACCAAATAGAACATAAGTCATATCCTTTGTTGTCATAAATTTAAATAGAAATAAGGCCCCAGGCATTGCATTAGTCACAACACTTCCTTTAAGCATCCATCTCTGGGAAACCCAATTTCTGACCATGTTAATGGTTGGTCGAAAAGAGAAGAAGCGGCCCCAAATTGTTGTTCATGGAAGAGATAATGCGCTCAACCACAACATCAAGAACCCTGATAGCTCTTCCCTCCTTTGTTTGTGCCCACTCTAGTACTGCCTTAACATCCACCTCTCTTTAGAAGTCACCCACCAAGACTTGTTTCCAGCCCTCAAGCAGAGCACCACTATGGGTCTTTGCATGATCCTCCTTGTTAGAGACTGTGCTCGAGATGGCATAGTCATCCTTGGATAACTTACCACTGGTATTGTTTTGTGTTGTAACTCCAGTAGGAGCCAAATCCTGACTAGTCGGAGCACCGAGCCCCTCCTGCACAAGAATTATAGCTGATGGTGGGGCCTCCTTCCATCACTATCACCCGTTGCATTAATAGATATAAATATATATTTTAAAAGAAAATAAAAAATCAAAGTTTATTTAAGTATCTTTTTATATAATATATTCATTTTTGAAACAATTATAGTATTTTACAAATATTTTAAAATAAATTTATAAAACTATTTTTTTTAATAAATATATATTATATCAATGTGTTAGAAAATATTACATAATTGACTAAATTTAAAATTAAATAAAATAAAAATTAACTAATTAATTAGAAAGTTACATTCATATTACTGAAAAAAAACCATTAAAAAACTAATGTTATGCATTGTAATACATTAAATTAAATCTGAATAGAATCGGTAGTTTTGAGATGATTCATTATAACAATGCGCGAAGAAGATGCATGAGCCATGAACAAACTTGTTATTGACCATTGAATGTTTGGAGGCTGCATTCAAGATATTTGTTTGGCATCCAAAAGAAAATGTTATGATTTTATTATTCAAATAGAAGGAGAGGCATTCAAAAATGACATTCCAATAGAAAAAGCAATTACAAATATTTTCATTTGGTGAGAAATTTAAGCATCTTCCTTTATTATATGAGAGGTTATAAGGTTTTAATTTTGAAGATATATTTATATTTCTATTTCATGTAATAAATTTATTTTCGTGTATTTTTAGTAAAAATTATAATTTTTTTAGTAGTCTATAATTTTACTATAAAGTCAAAGGTTTGTATTCTTGAAGTCATCCATCCCATGTCTGATTTTGAACACTTACATGCTTTTTCTATTAGAGATTCTAATGCAATATATCTAACAATTAAAGTGTAATTGCTAGATAAAGTTAGAGGTTTACATTAAATAAAATAAAAGTGAGTTTATAATTAATAATTAGTTACAAAGTTGGAAGTTACATTCTCATTACTAAAAAAAAACAAGACTTTAAAAAGTCAATGTTATGCATTGCAATACATCCTATTGAAATAATCACAACACAATTTAGATATCTTTAGAAATAATCACAAATACTAATAAATTAAAACATCTTTAAAGTCACTTATCTTTTATAAAATCAACAAAGATATCTTATATAATCATTCCTAAAATTTTATTGACTAATAACAACACCTAAAAATATTATTAAATGATTAATATGTACAAATATTTATAACCATATCAATCAAACACTATAAAAAATTATTATAAAAATACAAATATAAAACTTGACCAATATAATTATAAATATACATTTTTAAACTATTTAATAACACCTTTAAACATTATTATAATAATACAAGAAATACAATTAAAAATAAATCATTAGACAATAGATTCTCAATGTAAAAAGAAGTCATTGATCATTCTCAAACACGATGTTATTCTTCCATCACTAATTATACGTATCTAAATAAATAGATTGACATCCTACCTCTTCCAAAATCTTCCATACTCTATTAGACATGTAGCTATGTGATTCTCATGCCTTATTTATCCCTTCATTACCAGGGAGATTGAGAAGGATCCGGGTATCATGATGGTATAGTCCCCTGCACTATAGATGATTAGTTTACTTGAATATTAATATTAATAATATTTATATTTATATATCATTATTATAATAATTATGTCTGTATAATTATAATATATTAATATTAATATTACATTTATAGCTACGTTTCTACTTAAAATAATCTTATTTGTTCAAGAATGATTCATTTAACTATAAAATTATTTTATTTATTATAATTAATTTATTACGTATTATTTTATTTTAATTTAAAATTATTTAAGTATTTCATTCACATTGTTTACTTTTGTTTTTTGAAGTTATACTAACAATTATTTTTATTTATCACAATAGAAATGTTTTATATTATATATCCTATACTATGATATATATATATATACTTTTAACATAAAAAGTATTATAGTTGACATCAGAATTAAAATGTACAACACAACAGTCATTGATTGGGCACAGGGGTCATTGGTGGCAAAATAATTTAAAATCAACTACACCATTATCTACCTAAATTCTACTAGTAACTCCATTTGGCTCTAGCAAGTGGGCGGTGGTATGATGGTATGCATGTTCCTCATATTTTTTATATTCAAAGCAACAAAAATAGGGCATTGTCCCTTTAATACAATAGCCCAACGAGCGTCAGTCAAAAAATTACCATTATGAGGGTATGTGCGGGATCGGGGCCAAAAAGTGGCAATGGAAAAAAAAAACACTTTCTATCTCGCCTAACATGCCAAAATCCGCTTTGACTTTTTGTATGGATCAGACAAAACTTGAATTTGGTTTGGTGATACCAAACCAAATCAGATATCCGTTAATATCGGATATCTGATCCGAACAAGATATTTGTTTAAAAAATAAATAAACACACTTTAGTAAAATGCGCATAACTTTTGTGTTTCTTATCAAAATTTTGATTTTTTATAGGCATTGGAAAGGTGATTCAGAGCCCTACAATATGGATAAGGTAATTTTATTATATTATAGACCAAAATTTAATTATAATCATTTGAACTCAACCCTTAATTTTGAAACTTGTAATAATCACAACTTTTGCATATAAAAAAATCATTCTGTTTTAGTTCAATTTTGCTCCCATAAGAATTGACATGGTTAAAAAGTAGTAAATAATGAAAAATTTATATTTTATGTACTAATGAGATTAATTTTATACAAATCAGCATATAGGGTTTCCTTGTTGTCTTTGATCCTTTGTACACAATTGCCCAAGATGACCTAAGAGAAACTCTCTCTCTCTCTCTCTCTCTCTCTCTCTCTCTCTCTCTCTCTCTCTCTCTCTCTCTCTCTCTATA
>MU223751.1:3093018-3117374 GCA_018584345.1 Thuja plicata
CCTCAAAACATAATTAGACAAATGAAAAACTTCAAAAGTAATGTCAAACTTAATAATAAAAGATATATAAACTGAAATCATCTAAATTATATATTCCTAACTATTATCTTTGTAAACAAATTAAGATTTAACTACCTTTTAAATTAAACGAGTAACTACACAAAGAATAAATAGGAAATGCACTATTCATCAAAAAGAATAGGAAAGGCATTATTCATCAAAAAGAGTGAATGAATACTTGTTTAATAAATAAACATCTATATATTACTTTTTGGAATACTGGACAAAAAAATGCTAATATCATTTATTTAATGTTTTCATAAGTAAACCTAAATAAACAAAACATAGAGTCCTAACTAAACGAAATGTTGACCCTAATTGAACAAAGACAAAGGCTAACCAAGGAATTCACTGGGATCATTGATCTCATAGCAACCGTAATCTTCTGACATTTGGAAGATTTTACAGTATAATTTCACAAAACCAAAGTGAAGATCAACACTATAGTTATGTCATGATCGAAGCTGGATATTGAATTCCATCATCATTGGAGAAATGAATTTCCTCTCCTGCATTTCTCTCCTGATCTAAAATCTTCTTCTCCGCTCCCAACTAACAGGCCCCATTTACAAATTGCTCTGGAGTTTATTTTTTTTCTATCTTACAACGGGCATGATCCATTTCAGGTGGTGGTGATTGTATTTGAAACTCCCAATATTCTCTGTCAGGGGAAAAGAAAATAGGTGCACCAGAAGAAAACAATTTTTGTTCTGAAAAACTCCCCACTTTCCTCTGGGTCAATCCACGAGCATGCACAAGACAGAAAGAATAAATAAAATGAATTGCATTAAATTATATTTTCTAGCTCAAACACTCTATCCTGTCAAGATTCACAGCAGAAGATCGGATATGGAAAATACTATGGAGTTAATCTTATGATGTGTTTCGTGGTCCCTTACCATCCCCCAAGAAATGCCTAAAAAGGACAAAATCCTAGTAAATTTATTAATTGATATTAAGAGCATTTATGGTCATTTATAATAAATATTCAACATTTAATTTTAATGACATGTTGTTATATTCCACTTTAAATAAAAATGTTATTAATTGATACTATTTCATAGCAACAATACAATTTTTTTTTTAAATTTATATTAAATTAACATAATAACAGTAATAATAATGATATTTAATATCTTCACGTTGCAAATAATATTATATTATCGTTGTCATTAAAAACATCTTGATGTAATTAAACATAGCTCTTGTACATATTGAGTTAACGTTAATATTGATAATCAATTACATATCTCCTATTACATTAAGACAATAATTATTAATAATAATAATACTTTAACATATATAAGAATTAGTTAAATTCATTAAAGATCACACACACACACACACACACACACACACACACAAGAATGACAAATAGAGGTCCTAAACAAAAAACCAAAAAATAGTAGTACAGGGGAGTATGACAATATGATGAAGTTTAAAGAAAGATTGAAAATCTAGTAGATATAAAAGAAATCAATCAATCAGATTTTTGTATGTTAAAGCCTGAATGTTCATCGTTTAGATTTCTTAACAAAGAAGGTAGGGAAAAAGAGTCACAAAAGGAGGTAATGTGTTTGTTCATTTCAAGAACTCTTTTCCTGAAGAAGATGTTATGTAGATTCAAAGGTTTCCATTTTAGTTTCTTACTTCCCATAGTGATGGTTCAATAATAAAGACAAGATTGAAGAATATGATGATTTCACAATGGAGTCTAATGAAAGTATGGGCAAAATGCATTGTACTCTCAATGATGATTTTATTTGTGTGAAAAGAGAAGAAACCATCTCTATCAAATTTGATCCCATGCTTGAAGAATGTAATATTTAGGAGTTAAAATCAGCAATCACATGTGTAGGAATTGATTCACTTTGCAATTCAAAAGAAAGATACTTGGTTTCTGGTATTTCTTTCCCATGCTCTAATAAAATTGATGAAGTCACAAGTAATGTTGAGTTAGGCAATCTTATAGAAGTCATACATAAAGCCAATAAGGAAGCAAACTATAATTCAAAATTTTATGATGAAGAGTGGTTGTTTGGGCATGAGTGCATTTACAAAACAAAATTGCATTCCATCACTATCAAGTTTGGCATTGAACCGTCACTAGGTGGCAGGTGTTTTCAATCACACCATATGACCACGACCCTTTGTTCCACAGAGGGTCATATTTCTCCCAACTTGTTGATGGTGGTAGTGCCTTAGAATGTGTTTGCAAGTATTTTGATTACTTAGTGAAAATTTTCTTGTTGCTACAAAAGGATTGCTCTTAATTGTGTTAATAGGGTTTAGGGTTTATGTTTCATGTGTTGATCAAGGTTTCCATGCGTCTAACCCTAGGCCTGTCCTATTTCTTCATTACCTTTTTCACTTATGACTGAGGGTTTTTATGTCATTAAAAAGGGGGGCTAGGTTATATTGTTTTGCATTTTGTTCCTTGTGGTTGCCTTTCTTTCTTTCTTCCTGCAGTATTTTCCTATGTCTTCATGATTGGTTTGCCCGTAATTTCACGTTAACTTGTTTTGACCCGATGTTTTGATCGCGGGATTACAGTCTAACGTCACATGTCCCTAATCACACAGCTATGTCGAAGGTGGGACCAAAAGGATGAGTTGTTGTGGCAATGGGTTGGGTTTTTCTTATTCGTCAGTCAGTGGGTCTACTTGACAGGTGCTCGAGGGATACTATATGTCATCACTTGTTCAGAGGATAAAGTGTTGTGAAGATCAACGACTCTTGTGATCCTGCAATGAAAGTTGCATGATTCTTATTTGACTGCAAGATGGCGAGATGTGGCCACGTGTCTTGGGCCGATGGATAACTGAGAAGGTAGGACCAGGAGGTGGACAGTTGTAAAATGATTGGTCGTGGGACTTAATTAAAGATTTTATATTTTAGTTGTTGATTTCATTAATGTTATCTAGCAAGTAACTAAATTGATCATCTTTTTGCACATGGTGATATTCAATGGAGGTCTTTTAATCTGATAAAAAACGTGATCGATGTTTATTTCATAGAGGTAAGTTTGTGTTCTGAGCGACAGTTAAAGAGAGATCGATATCAACGGTTGTCGTGATCCCATGATCAAACATGCTAAAGATTTTAACCATTATGGGATTACGAGATCTTGCCATGTGTCCTTGGTCGGCCAGTGCAGGAAAAAATAGGACCAAATGATGAGGTGGTGACTAGGGTAATTCTTATTGGTTATTTCATGAGCCCATTTACTAGGTCAAAATTCATTGTTAGGTTGACCATTGAGTATCGTTGGATGCGCTAGTAGGGAAAGAATCGACAGTCAGATTTCAAATTTGCTACATAAGGATATTGCATATTGTTTCAAATTTTTATATAGATAAGGACAATTTGATTATATGAAGTTTAGAGATTGCTAGATAAGGATCAAGGATTAGAGATGTAAGTCTGGAAGCTATTGCAACTTCATGGGAATCAAAATTTAGTACAAAAGATAGATGCGGGGATAAGAATAGAAATGTGAAGGGGCATCCATAAAAGGTCATTTGATATGGCATACACAAAAATATAAGGGTCACTTACAACCGACAAATTCAAAAAAATTTAGACATACAGAGGAGTGATAATGAGTTTTGAGACTGCTAGAAGAAAATCTGCAGAGTATTGTTACACAATAATAGCCTACCTGACATTCAATGAGTACAATCATGTGTGATTCCAAGAAGAGTGTACAGAATTTGGAAGTTATAAGTACCACTTCCCAAAATAATTCATTATCCAAGTGTTAGCAAAAATGGATGTTCTAGAGAATGCGGGTGATTTTTGGAACATTGCCAAAAAAATTAGGATGCAGTTACAAGAAGAATATTGGGATAAAGGAGAGGGTTCGAGTACATTATAGCCAGAGGGATATTTAAATATTTAAATATGAATGAAGCGACAGACTCAAAATCCACAAGGCTAGCGTCATCATGCCTCTCGAGGGTGGCATTACAAAGAGAGACAGGATAAAGAAGAGGTCAATGAGACCTCAAAATTATACATGTTCCAATAAGAACGTGTTTCAGAATCCTTCAAAATTTGCAGAAGGGGATTTTGAGAATCTTTTACCCTGGCACTCTTTGTAGCAATATCAGTAGAAATGTATATCAAAGCACTTTTTGGTTTGCAGAGCGTTTACAAATACTAGAGGCGAGTGGACTCTAGAAGGACAATACCGATCTCAGGCTAATATTGGCATGGCTCATAAATGTCATGTTTTCATACAAGACACTTCAATTTCTATCAGCTAATGGTTTGCACCTAAAATGGTAAGAGGTATCATATAAGGTTAGAAAATATTTTGTTATTTAAGCAAAAGGATTTTTGTCTTTTATGAGAAAATATCTTTTGTAACCAAATTAAGTGGTCCAATGGATTGATGGCAGGTGTTTCCTCTGGTCCGAAGCTTGTTGGCTCCCTTGTTTCTATAAAGGGGAATTCATGGCCAGAAAAAGAGAAAGGAGAAAATTTTAGGTCCCAATTCTAGGTTCCAATTTTTGAAAGCTTTGCAAGGCAAGTAGAAGCTCTGTAAAAGATGTAGAGATACGGTTAAATATAGTTGTTATTCATTAAGTCTGAGATATCTTTGTCTTTTGTAATAAACTTCGTGAATATATTTTATTTTGAGCCTATCTCCATGGCTGAAATGTAATACTCTTTTAAGTTCAATGATCAAATATTGCTTGGGTTTTTTCATGCATATTTGCTACATTTGAGTTATATTTGTTGTTTCCTTCTATTCAAGGAATGGAGTAATTGCTTCAGTAAATGAAATAGGAGTATTGTGTTCATAGATGGATTTCTAAGAATGGTCATATGATAAAGATTTAGTTGTCTTGTTATCATAATGGGATAATGTTTTTCAAAGATTTGCAAAACATGTTTGATATTGCAGGATGAAATGTTGGCTGTGACTCTATAGCCCTTCTCTTGGTACTAGTAGAGCCTCATGCATCTTTTGTTTTTCAGATTGGTCCCAACTCTTAAATATCATACAAAACCTTTTCATTATATGTTGTGTGTTTTTTGTTTTTCATCTCATGCTCCAAGTATTTGAGGATCACTGAGGAATTAGTTGTGCTTGAGCATTCTCCCTCTTTGTTGACCATGTATATGACATTATTTGCTTTATGTTAGTGTAATTTTCAAGAGTAGTGCAGGATTGGTAAATCCACTCAGGGGTCACCCTCCCGGGTTTTGTAGAGCCTAAAGTGCAGAAGGGTTTAATCGATCCTTGTTAGTTGGTCCAAGTCCCAAAGATTATTGAAGATTGGAGTTGGCTTCTCCATAGGTAATTGAGGGATTAACATGGTTTCTATTTTGTAGCGTAAACCTTGATTTTCCAAGAACCAACAAAATGAAAACTCTATTGGGGATAAGTGTTAAAAGTTTTTTTCATCTACCCTGAAGGCTCTGGTATTCTCTGTCCAATTTTACCCTTTTTGGTTAGCCCATCTAAGTCACCAACAAAACGGTGATTCTACTGGGAAAGTATTGTTGAAAATCATGTTGCCTAATAGAGTCATGAGTTTGTTATGAAATGTTCCATCTCATTGTCAAGTGAGTCAATTCTCATAAACGTTGTCGGAGAATTTGTTGTAATTCATCTTTCAATGTAAACTTTCTGTCTAGATTTGTCCATGTTTCATGCTTACTTCATAAAATCTCACAAGTTGTGAGTGGCAACTCTAAGATCTCTGTTTGCACCAATGTGCACTATTTGAGAAGAACTAAAAAGGAACCAAAGGAATTGCAGTAGAGATGAAGAAGATTTGAGCTCTTATGATGAAGAACCTGGACAAGTTAGAGGAAGGAATCCATATGATGTCATATTGTTGGATAAGGAGGCGTTGCAGTGCTTAGGTTGGTCAGTGAACAAATTTAATCAGTGAAGAATT
Source organism: Thuja plicata (assembly GCA_018584345.1). Taxonomy (NCBI): domain Eukaryota; kingdom Viridiplantae; phylum Streptophyta; class Pinopsida; order Cupressales; family Cupressaceae; genus Thuja; species Thuja plicata. The sequence goes on from MU223751.1 coordinate 3,098,994, forward strand.
ACAACTGTTCAAATATTTGTCCTCTACAAAGAGGTGGTGAATCTATCCAAGAACCTAATGAAGATGGGAAGATAGCTTCAGGTCTATCAATATTTCCATCCAGCAAGCTAACTTGCACTACAACACTTCCAGGTATTTTGTTTTTCACGGGTTAAGTGTTGTTCCATGAAAGTCATTTGTAGAAGGTGTTTCCCTGTTAAGTAAGTTAAGCACTAAGAAAGGGAAGGATTTTTGGTATTATTTTACATACTTCATGGTTGAAAGTATTAGTTATGAATTCTATGAGAAGTATGTATATTATCTTTTGAAATATGTAACTGCATGATTTATGTGAAAAATCTTGTAAAAGCAAGTAGAGATGTATTATTTGAATGATGGTTCATATGTGAAAACAAATATAATTTTAGAGTTTAAGTCTAAGTCCTATTCAAAGAGGAAAGGTCAAAGTACAAGTCAAAGTCAGCAAAGCACTAGTGGTGTACCTCCTCCTCTTGGCCTAACATAAGAGACTCTTTTATTTGATAAAGTCCATGAACAAGAGGACATAGATGTAATAGATCTAGTTGATATGTCCATATCTGAAATATCTTCACCAAATCTTGAAGAGGTTCTTGGAGATATAGATATTTTGAGACAAGAGCTCCAAAAACAAATTGCATTGTCAATAAGGAAGAGAATGGAGGAAGAATTAGAAATTCTCTTTTATAGGTGTATAATTGCACTGAAAGAAGTTCCTATTTTTATCATACCTCAAGAGTCCACATGGGTTGATTTATTTTTTAGCCTCTATGAGCCTGATTCAGTTAATTAGTCTGCATTTATTAAAGTAGCAGGTATTGAGTATGCTAAAAAATGGATGAAAATGATCGATGGTTTTTAATCTAAAATTTCCCATGATGTTGAGCCTAATGAAGTTGATAATGAGTGTTAGAAGGCAAAGTGATGGAGATGAGTCAGTGAGTGATGATGTCTCTTATGATTATAAAAATGATGTTTATTCTCAGCACGTAATAGCACATGTTTGTTATCAGTAAGAGGAGAATAATAATATAAATATGAGTTGTTATGTTGTGCATGATAGTGAGTCTTTTGAGTTTTCATATCTGAATCATGACAATGATAATGTTATGAATCCTGATCTACAAATGGATAGTACTTGTAGTCAAGAAAACAAACAAAAGTAAGGTGTGATTGAAGATAGTGGGCTGCTAAGTACTGAACAGATTTCAGAATTGTTAACTTTAGAATATAAAAAATTTGCACTCATCAATGGTCAGGAAATCTCATGTCATGTTCATATTAAGTTTAATGATGATAATATTTCTAGCAATGATGTGTGCTACTCATGTCTTTGTGGTTCTCCTCCAATATATGATTCAAACAACTTGCAGATTGACTATGTAAACGAGGATGAAAGATCTTCAACTCATGATGATGTATTGTGTGTGCATGTTGATCTGAGTTCAGATTTTTACGAAGTATGTACAACATATGGCTATGAGGTTCAGTATGATAACACTCCAAAGTCAAATAGCTCAAGTATAAGTTTAAATGATTGTTTATCTTTTGATTTAAATGAGATTGATTTTGAGAGCTTGTGTATAGACAAAGATGCTGAGAAGGGCGACAAGTAAAATTGTGTCTATGATTTAGACTTACAATTTTTTAGTGAACCATGGAAGGATGATGATACATGTTCTTTATATGTGCAAGATGCTTTGAAATTTGAAGATGAATGTAGTTGTCAGCATTCGTATTTGCAATTGCATGAAATGCTTGTGTATGAAGCTTTTCCTTTTCATACATTTCATGGTGGTTTGCATTATGTACTTGATTTGCAAGAGAATTTTTATGAAATTCTTGTTTGTCCTTTGCAAACCAATAGTCAAATTGGGCTTAATAGTACCATTTGTGTGGCAGATTATGAGTATTTTTCTTTTCAGTTGGATGATAATTTTCCAAAATGTGGCATGGTGCTAGATAATGATGATTACTACATTAGTCTTGAGTTTTATTTTCTCAGTGACTATGATGTGCACAAGTCACATAATGATCAATATTTTTAGTTTAGGCTTGATTTTCAAAAGATTAATGTAGTGAATATGCTGATTATATTTTATATCATGGGTTGATCGAAGATGACAGTGAGTTTTACCATGCAAATGAAAATATTAATTCCAAATTTCTTTTAGTTTAGAGTGATGATAACCATGTCTATGAAAGAGGTAAATAAAGCTAGAATGTTTTGATGGCCTTGGGCCATCAAATTTAGGGAAGAGATGACCTTTTGACTATATTTCCCATTGAAGAAGTTCTTGTCTGATTTCCAAAAGGCTTTGTAAATAGTGAATAAAGGAACCTAGATATGGTTGGTCTGCTTCACCTGAGATTCTGGTTTTCTTGCTTCATTCCAGTGGGATGAACGTCCCCAACTGGAGCCATTGGTAGTGCCTTAGAATGTGTCTGCAAGTATTTTGATTCCTTAGTGAAAATTTTCTTGTTGCTACGAAAGGATTTCTCTTAATTGTGTTAACAAGGTTTAGGGTTTATGTTTCATGTGTTGATCAAGGTTTCCATGCATCTAACCCTATCCCTATTTTGTTTCTTCATTACCTTTTCACTTACGGCTGGGGGTTTTTATGTCGTTAAAAGGGGGGCCAGGTTATATTGCTTTCTATTTTGTTCCTTGTGGTCGCCTTTATTTCTTTCTTCCCGCAGTATTTCTCTAAGTCTTCATGTTTGGTTTCCCCAGAGTGGAGCTGCAAACATGTGAATTACATCTATTTCAATGTCCTCCATGGAAACAGATAGCTCATCCCACTCATAATCATGGGAGTCTGTTATTTTTTCATCGGACCTGTTTAAGAATTCAACAATAGTTACCTGGTGTACCCTATTAGCCACTTGTAGATCAAAGAGTGGTAAATCAAGGATATGTGAAACTGTGACTAACTGCCCCCAGTTAGGATGTAAATCTTGTTGTCGGGGTGTATCTTCAGTAGCTGTTGTGACCAATGGTACTGTTGGATTGTCTTTTGTTGTTTCTTCTACCTCTTGAATAGGAGTTTGTGCTAACAAAGGCACGTGAAGGTCTTGTGGTACTTCAAAGCTTGGTACATAGCACTCTCCTTGATATTTGGGATTCTCCGCACCAACATGTAATAATCTTTCATAGGAGCATTGTTCTAGTTCTGTTTCTTCTGTTTCATCACTCCCTTTGTCAGAAACTGGACTATCGCTTGAAGTAGGGTTTGCAGATTTATTATTGAAACCTAGCCCTGTTTTATCTTTAGTATCCCTGAATTCCATGTGTACAGGTTCAATGAGTCCTTTTCCTTTATCGCCTAAAGGTCCTTTTCCTTTATATCCCATTTGTTTGAGATCACATCCTTTTCCATACTTCTCCGGGGATATTTCCACATGTTTTACCTCAGCTTCCTTCAGTTCTCCCTTGTAAAGCCAGGCCAAGACTGCTTGTTCTTCTTTGTCATCCTCATGAGAGGTAGATGCTTTAACCATGCCAGTTGCTTTATGAATTTCTAGCGTTCGAGATGCATTAGGTGTGAATGATGAGGAAGGTTTTCCATAGGATCTTGGGGACACAGGAAGTTTTGTCAATGACGGGGTCATGTCTAGTTTGTATTCTCCCATACCTGTTTCTTCAAGTTTTAAGGTCTTTCCAAAGCCTTTCATAACCATGTCCTTGGTAGTCTTAGGAATAATCTCATTCGTAACATCCTTGTTATGCGGGACCATACTTTATGCCTTAATATTGTTGCAAGTGTAACTAGCATCTGCATGAACTGTCACTTCCACCCCATTATGTGGGAACTTGATACATTGGTGGAAGGTAGATGGTATAGCTTGCATTTCGTGGATCCAAGGTCTCCCTAACATTATGTTATAAGCCAAGGGTAGATCCAAAACCTGACATATGACATTCCTTTCAACCGGCCCGACTTTGATGGGTAGAACAATAAGACCTTTAGAGGATCTTTCTTCATCATCATAAGCTTTGATAGTGATTTTGATTCTAGAGTCAATGGTCTGTTTTGAGAAACCCAGCTTCCTGATGAGATTGAGGGTACAAATATTCAATCCTGCGCCTCCATCTATCAATACGCATCTAACATGAGATTTATGAATGAGGACTTCAATATGAAGGGGCTAATTATGCAGATGTGTCAATGATTTATCATCCTCTTTAGAAAAGGAGAGATAATGTGGCGTTGAGATGTGATTAACCATCGCTTGGAATTTATCTCTATCAAGGTCTTTTGGTATATTTGAGGCATGTGTGGCTTGTTCAAGAATTTCCCTATGTATTGTGGAGATTTTAAGCAACTCAAAGATGGAAATTTTAGCAGAGGTTCGTTGCAATTGATCCACCAAGTTATACTTTTCTACAGGAAGAGTAACGGTTTTTTTTTCTTCTACTGGCTTGGGGATAGTGACAATGGGTAATTTGGAAGTTTTTGTTGGTTTTGATGGGGAATTGGGTCCTTTGATTGTGACCTGTGCTTGACTTTGGGTCACCGTATTGGATTGTGAAGATGTATTTTGAACACCCTTGATAGTGACCACATTAATTGATTCAGTTTTAATGTCTAGCATATTAATCACATTATCATTTTTAGAGTAGGCATAGTTCACTTCATTTAATTTTCCTTTAGATGATTCCCCTTTCTCATAGTTAGGGAATGACTTGTTAAATGATGTATGATCTTCATTAGTGGTGTGTCCTTCCACTTTGATCTTGCCTCCTTCAATAAGGTCTTGGATAACATGTTTGAGCTTAAGACGATTATTAGTCTTGTGTCCTCTGTTCTTGTGAAAGACACAGTAAGAATTGTCATCCCACCACCTTGGTTTGACTTCCGGCTCCCATGGTTTGGAATCTGGGATTGTGAGAACTTTGTTGTCTATTAGTGTCTTCAAAACAGTTTCAAGAGGCTCTCCCAAAGGAGTTAATGTTCTCTTTTAATCTTGGAAGTCCATGGTCGACCCTTGTAGTTATCATTGTTTTCTTTAGATATGGAGGTTGTTACCTTGGCGTCTTTACTTACTTGCATGCTATTCGTTAGATTGAACACCTCAGGTTTAGGATTAATATTAGAGGCATCTACTACTCCATCATTGACAACATTTTTGTTTTTCTTCCACCACTTAGGCTTGTTGTTGGAGTTGGTAGATTTGTTTTCACTTTGGAGAGTGATTCCTCCCTTTTTAACCATGACTTCTTCAATACAGATGGCGTTCTTGATCATCCTGTCAAAGCTAGGGGAATCTTGCATTAGCAACGCGTAGTTCAACTCAGGTACTAAGTTATTAACAAAGATTTCCATCTTTTCAATTTGGGGAATAGCTCTTGAATACCGTGCAAATATTTTCCTCCACCTTTGTAGAAAGTGTGTAAAGGATTCGCTAGTCTTTTGTTTAGTGTTACATAGATCCATCATAGTCACATCATGCTGGATATTATAGGAGTAATGTTGGATAAACCGTTGAATTAACTCCTCAAAATTTTTTACCTTATGTGTGAGCTTTGAGAACCACTCCATGGCATTCCCACTTACGCTTCCTGGAAATAGCTTCATGAGGTATGTCGGTTCATGCATATATTCTATGCTTAGAGCACAAAATTCTCTCACATGGTCATGTGGATCAATCTCTCCCGTATATTTGTTGTATTTCGGTCTTGCCATGTTAGGAGGAAATGGGACCATAGTAATACTCTTGTCAAAAGGAAATAGACAAATGAAGTCCAAAGAGTATTTAGTCTTGGGTTTAGCCTTCTCCTGTTTGAGAGTTGCAAGCTCAGTTTGCATCAAGGTTAATTATTTGGTGAGAAAAGATATAGGAGTTGACACCTCCTTTTCTTTTAGTTGTTCAACATCATAATCCTTAGGTAATTTTACGCCAGTGGATGCTAGATGGAGAAAGTATTTCTCTTTATCTTCACCAATCATCTTTTCTAACATCTTTTGAAATTTCTTGCTCTGTTTGAGTTTCTTGTATTCTTCTTCAATGATGTCTTCCTCACTTCCTAAATCAAACAAAGGACAGTCAAAGTGTGGTTCTTCTTCCTCATCCCTATCTTCGTGATTTTGGTTTTTATCATTATCATAGTCTTCAAAATCCTTACTCTATTCGTGAGTGGTTCTTTCCATTTCTGGAGAGTCTGAATTGAACAGGGAACTGCGAGATGTTTCTCCTTGAAAGTGTAGTGATCTCGGAAGCTCTTCCGATTCTTTAGAAGTGTACTCATTGCGTCTTGTGTTAACCATGTATTTGTATCTTAACTTCATCAAATTTTCCTGATAGTGTCAAGTAGAGTCTCAAATCGTTCAAGTGAGTGTGTCTAGGTAGAAGTGTCGTTTGTGTGTTGGTGGAAGTAAATGATTTCAATGTCAAAGGGTTAGAATGCCCTAATAGTGAGCTGAGAATCAAGTTGTGAAAAGTGAATAGACCAAACGTATTGAGACAGATTGTAAGAGTCCGAGAGGACATGCAAGGTAGACGTCTGAAATTTTTTTTGATACAGCCACAGTGAGACCAGAAAAAACCAATAGGGATAGACTAAAGAGCCAAAAGGGTATCCGAATAGACTATCCTTCCTCTGAGAGGCAACTATGTAAGTGCCCATTGTCAAAGTTTGTCAGTTTTGTCAATTTTGTCTTGGAAATGCATGAAGTTTGTTTGATCGAAGATTGGTTTTTGAGATTTTCTAGTGAGTGAAAAACACATGTAGACTAAGGTTTGAATTTTGTTGCTTGTTTTGAAGGTGTTATCTTTTTAATGATTTTCAGTTACATCAAACATTGTTGCATTGTTAAAGGGGAACAAACACATCCTTATGCCCTATTTTCTAAGTAGAGAATGAAAATCTTTGCTCGTTGACTTAGGTACACACTCAAATGCTAATCAGAATATGGCCATCACCAAGCACGCAATGACTTCAGTCATGATGTCATATTAGCCAACTCCAAACGCAAGTGAGGGCACGATATGACGAGTGTCTTGGGGCAATTACTTTTTTCCTTGCACAAGGATTATCACCCTTTCAGGGATGAATTAGGTAGTTTGTCTACAAAGTTCATTATTTATGATGGGGCAATCTGTTCAAAACCGTCTCCTATAGAATTGCACGAGGCAAAATTGAGGCGTATAGCCCTATGAGTACTCGAATATGTGTAGTCTCGCAAGCAAGATTCAAGCGGATCCGCTCTACACATACCCAAGCATGTTCAAGGAATGATGTCAAAATTCCAAGAAAAAAATTGAATCTATCTTCTGAGACTTTGGCCTACGAGGAAGCAATTATTTATAGCGAGTTGGAAGGGTTGGCGTAAAACCTATCCTCAGTTGGGTCATTCCCGGGAGATTTTTTCCTCAACCGACAGGCCCTCTACTGTTAAATAAGCATACAAAGGATTGGCAAGTTAGGATTTCTAGAGCATACTCTCCTAGTCCATGTCGTTTTCTCCCAAAATACGCAAATCAATGTTCATTTCTTCAAGCTATGTTGAGCTCAATTTAGATATTCCTAGATTATGAAAACATTGCATGCGAAAGTAAAGTTTGATTGTTCAGTTGACCACAGTTCTTAGTGCTTTGTTTGTTCAATTACAAATCCCAAATTAGACAATGAAGCTCATTTATCTCACAAAAGTTAGGTGACTTGTGTTGTTCAGTTACTTTGCCAAAGAAAATTATACTGTGAAACTTGTTCAATTAATCCCACAAAGTTTAGTGATTTGCCTTGTTCAATTACTTTGCCCAAATGAATTAAACAATGAGTCTGCTTTGTCTTGTTCAGTTACTCCAAATTCCTTTCAAATCATAAATTGACTTGTGAGTTTCTGATTTTCCTTAAAAAGGAAAAGAGCATATTCCTCTGGTCAATTTAGTATGAGATTGGAAAATGTCTTTAGTTTTGAAAGCGTAAAAAAAAATAGAAGTCAAGATGAGGGATTGGCAACCTGTAAAACCACAAATTGGTAGTCTTTTTCCAACCCTTTTAGCAAGAGAGTCTCTAACAGTGATCTGCAAACACAAGTTAGGCTGCTAAAAATAGGATCAAAATCACAAAAACAACCAAGTTAGCGAGTTAGAAATCAAATTTGTTAATGACAGAACTCTGTATTTTTGCTCTCTGGACTCTAGACGATAATTCAGAAACCCAAAATGATAAAACCCGAAAATGATACAATTTTGACCCCAAACGATAATCTTTACCCAAAATGATAAGCCTTTTACGTGAAACGATAACACGTACCAAAAATGAAAAAAAAGTTACCAAAGATGATTTTAAAGCCAAATTTTACCTTCCACAAATGCAGCGGCAGACGATATTAAAACTCCTAGAAATGATAGAATATATATCGCAGACGATAGATCACTCCCGGAAACGATATCTAATTAACCCAAAATGATAAACTGCCTGCAAAATTTAAAAATGTCAAGGGCAAAGAGAAAAATTTTGTGAAATTTCGAGCAATCTTGCCCCACGGTGGGTGCCAAAGATAGGTGTGTGATTTTTGTACTTGTTAAAAAGGACACAACACTTCAATATATCATTGGATTAGTGAAAACAAGGGATTAGCAAGCATAACAATCACCAAAATTGATCTATTTCTTCCTATCGAGGAGTATGAAAAATGGCATAATAGCCCTCAGATTATGCATATTTCGGTGACCTATACAACCTAAGAATGGAAGATTTGAATAAAAATTAATCTAAATGATCAAGAAACATGCATTTTGGCTCTATCAATGAAGATTATAACAATGCAACTAAGAAATAAACTAAAAAGCAATATGAAAGTCCTTAAAATATGAGCAACATAGTTTTCTCCTTCAATTCTCCAAATATGGGCAGCATAATAATGCTTTTAACACTTCAAAATTTAGGACTTCAAAAATCAAAAATCAAGGGCCATTTGAGCTCAAAATCCATCCAATTTATAGAATAAATGGAGGAAGGGGAGAAGACTCTAGAAGGGATGTCATTAATGAGGGTGTAAGACTCATTAATGAGGAGTGTGGAAGAGAATGTGCAAGAGCCATTAATGCTTCATTTGTGAAAGCATTAATGAGGTATGGCTGAGGGTTTAAGAAGCATGGGTGAGGGGTGTAAGTCCAAGCTTGAGAAAGTGGACTTAGGGGGAGCCAAGATTGAGAAAGTTGACTTTCTCAAGTGGGTTGAATTCCTAATCACAGATTTAGGAATGTGACAAGCTTAAGGGTAGCTTAGGATTAGGATCAAGGTTTAAGATAGGTGATTAAGGAGATAGAGATGGGAGGAGAGAGAAAGAGTGGAGGGGGATTAGCTAATTAGGGTTAATTAGCTAATTAAAAAGAATTAGCATGTGAGAAGGGGTTGGGATGAGTTTGAACTCATGGTTGGGTATTTGAGACTAGTTAGGTTAGAGGGAATATTAATGAAATGAATTATTGTAATAACATATTCACTCAATAATAGGGGTTCTAATTAATCATTTAAGTTTTTAATTGCTTTGTAATAATTAATTAAGACTATAGCCAAATTGAATCAATTTAGGCTAGGGGATTGATTTTGCAAGTGATGAGGTATAATTAGGATTTCATTTAATTCCTTTTAAATTAATTACCTTAGCCAGGTATTGATTTGATTGGTTTGATTGGCTAAGGTGATTAATAAAAGACATAATTGGGGGTATGATCACACTTAGGGAAAATAGGGTCTATGGTCAGAGCAGAACAAATCTAGGTGGTTACAATGCTCAATGGGCTGGGTTGAGCCAAATGGTGCATTTGATGATGATGGAGGTATCGTAGGTGTTGATCCATCCTCTAGTCCAACTAACTGTGTTCCATGCTAAACAATGAAATCAATCAATGATGTAGTTGCTTGAAGAGTCTGTAACTCCACAGACTCCTTTAGAACTACTAGGACCATAACATGAACCACGAGTTTAGGAACTAAAAAAATCCTATGTTATTGGTCTACCACCCTATGATCCCTAAGTCTATCCTGTGTAGATCCCCCCTCTACCCTAGAACTGATGGATGTCAAAGTAATTCAGTTTCAAGCCAAGGATATACTCACAATATATCTTTCTCAAAAATTAAAGAGGCACCTCCCAATTGTTACAAGGTGGTTGGTCTAAAAATATATATCACCTATTCTAAAAATTTGTTTTCATCCTAGCGTACACACACCAATGTACAAGAAACCTACTTGTATCAATAAGTAGGTTATTACTAGTTTTAGGATCGGTGAAAAGAGCACATATGTCATCTTTAAGTATGCCCTTTGTTTTCACCTCATGATAGGACAACCCATCCGCATAAAAGGCATGACATATATCCCTCCATGAATCCCATTTTGTAACCTATCTAGATACCTCATTCGCACTATTGTCCATTGTTTCTAGGGTTGTAGTGAGTGATGAGTGGTGTTCCTCACTAGAGGACCTCAACCTATTCACTAATATAGAAATTTGGGCAGTGTTTTGTATTAGGAAATTGATAATATCCTCTTGTGTATCCTATACATGATCTACATGAGAACGCAGAGGGTTTTGGGGTATTGGTGGTTGTTTAGGAGCAACATTTTGAGGGTTTTGTTGTTATGGAGTAGTGTTTTGAGGGTTTTCTTGTTGCTCATGTTCAATATAATTAGGGTTTTCTTATGTTGATTGTGCAAGTGAGGTCTTTTTCGTCTTTTTCATTGTCAAGGATTATTTTCAAAATTTTACATAAATTTAATAAAAATATTCTTAAATTAATTTAAAAACCCTACTTTAATTAAAATGCAAACAAAAATAATAAAACAAAAAATACTTACTTGTTCGATGATGTAGCATGGTTGTAAATTGCTCTAAACGCCCTGTAAATGTAATTCAGTTAGGAACACGCTCGGGTTCTTATGGTTTTTGGATACCTCAAGTTGTCTTTTTTTTTGGGGCGTTAGAAATGAGCCTAGCCCATGGGTTGAAAAAAACCATATAGTTCTTCATAACTCGTGTGGGTTATGTAGAACTTTTAGCTCTTCATAACCCACACAAGTTATAAGGAACTTTATATATATTTTTAATAGCCTATTTTAGGCTCAGTGTTGCCAAGCCAAAACATTTTGAATTTCAAATAACCCACACAAGTTTTACAAAATTTTGTGTTTTTTTGCATGTGGCCACTTTTCTAACCAACAACTTGTTGCACTTACCCTAGTAATTCAAAGGACAATTTTAAAATAGCTTAAATTATTTTCATAATGCTAATTTAAAATTCCTTGAATTCCCATTCCCACTGAGTTAACACAAAAGATCTCCTAGTACGACCTCCATGGATGCTTTTTCGAACTTGATCTCCAAAGTTTGACATCCTTCCACCAAATTTCATCACCATTACATAGTCTATGGGGAAGGGATTGTTAAATTTTTGTCAATGTTGATAATTGCATCATGAAGACCCTACAAATATTTCTTTTCAAACAATCTATTACAAATTTCTTTTTCTATAGCTTTTACTTCACTAGCCACCAAGATTGACATAAGAAAATGAGATAAAATATCTAGTCAAACCTATGTTGATGATTTGAGTGAATGTAATTAAAACCCATAATTATTCTTATAGCATGAACTATCAAATAATGTTAATACTTAGATACCCATTTAATTTTGAAATATGTGATGGATCCAACAAATATTTTGTATCTATTGGGGGATGATAGCTTGATGGTGGTATCCATATCTGATTATGCCTTATGTTTGATGAATAAGAGATGTAAAAAATTAGCATGCTAGACAAATGCAAATGAAACCACCTTCAGTTATATCACCCAAAGAGAGAAGCAGTGATAGAGAAACCTTTCATCCCTTCTTAAAAGCTCTATAAGAACTTAAGACTTTCTTCATATGTTATTGTTTGACAATGATGTTTTGTGACTTTAAAATGGAGCACGAAAATCAAAATCTAGCTATGAGGTTTCTTGACACCGTCAAAATTTCTAGACATCCCTTGAATATCATTAAAACATTTGCCTCACCACATTTCAAGAGGCCACATGAAATTTGTTAATTATACACCCACTATGCCTCCCTATAAACATTGTCCTACCAACTATATCCCCTATTTAGCTTGCCCAATTTAGCCCCTACCAAATCTAAATACTTTGCTAAATTCAATACACTAAATTTCTATATTCCTTTCCTCCAAAGGTTATTGTCATTTGAATAAAAATTTGAAATTTGAAATGATTAATCTGTCTACCTCAACGTCAATGGCTAGCACATCATACATTTCTCCATTTAATTTCAAACTTGTCATTTCTTAAGGATTGTCTTACGTCTTCCATTATAATTACATTTAAAGTTTTGAAAAATAATATGTTTTCCTCATCTACATTGCTGACCATATCATGAATTTAGCCATTTAAATTCACAATTATCGCTTCTCGAGGATAAACTTATTACATCCATTATGGTTACAACACTTGCAATTTTTTTCCCTCCTCCCTTCAAATTTGTTTCCCATTCCTAAACTATCATTCTTGGAATATACTATTTTTGATCATGCAATAAAAATCCATAAAAATACTAGTAATATAACTTCCAATACCTCTTTTCCAAGCTCGTTGAAACATCCAAATTAACCTTATTTTCTTTTCTTTTCACACTTGCATTTTTAAGATAACATTGCTATCAATATCTCTTATCCAAACTCCCCAAAAAATACACATTAAAATTATTTTCTTTCCCTACAATACTACTTCTTTTGATGGGTCTCCTACTGCTACTTATAAATCACGATTCCCATGATTCAATGAATAAACTTACTTATAATACTTAGAATTTTCTCCTATGTTAGCTAATTCATATGATTATAGGCTTCCTTCTTTGTAAATATGGTTTATTGTCACACTATCTAGTTTTTCAATGAGTTCCAAAGCCTTATCCAAAAAGGATTTCAATCTAGATAATTTGGAGTATTCCTTTCTCTGAGGGAATTTATAATGATAGTCAAATCTCCGTCTATTTAAATATTTTTTAGGTCTAGTTCCACACATAAAGCTAATCCTTCTAGTAGAGCTTTAAAATTTTCTATATTATTAGCATCAATTTCTATAGGTTTTTCTAATTTTACAATAATCTTACCATTCCATGAATGAATTATATATCCTACCCATGAGATCCATATATTTCCTCCTAATGCTCCATAAAAGTTGAGTTTGAACTATCCTTGTTTTGGAGGAGACCATCTACATTATTTTCTATCATTTTTGCTTGAATAATTTCTATTGATCCCTTAGCTTGCGGCTAACCTTAGGGGCCGAGGGGCAGTTTTGGAAGTATTGCAAGAGGTGGGATAGATTGCACCTTGCAACATGACCTATGGGATTTTAGAATCCATCTCTTTTTTGTTCGTGTTTGGGGAAAAGGGATAAGAAGTCACCTTGAGTTAAATAACATAAGCTAAGGGGAGGCAAAGCATCAATTCAAAGATTTTGTTGGTCGGGCGGAGAATTTGTCAGGCGATATTTTTCAAAGGTTTCACCTTCTCTAGTTAGAGCTCTATTATGTCACTCAATCATGACACAGTATGCCATGTTCCCTTCATTTTTGGAAAGAGAACGCGAAGCCAAAGTCTCTGGACATAGGGCTCACGCATTCAGATCCTACTGTAGGAGGCATTTGCAAGGCTCTGAATTAATGTACATCACTCATAAGGAATGTGCAATTCTCCCAAAAAAGGGACACGGTATTCAATACTATGAAAAGGAAAACAAAAATAGTTTGAATAAGGGTTGAAAGAGGAGGCCACACTTCCTAAAAACCCTCTTCCTAAGGAGCAAGCTATGAAGAACATACAAATACTGGACCACACATATAAGAGTTCAACACATGACACATTGATTAACAAAAATGAAAAGGAACCAAGTACATAATCCCCGTTATTTATTAAAAGAAAATATATCAAAGCGAGAGAGAATTCCTGAGAATGTATATGCTACAATATGCACCCCTAGACGAAAGGCCATAGGGTCTTGTTTTTAATTAACAAATATTAAGGGCTTTATAGAAAAAACCTCGGTCGAAGAATGATCTCAAAATGATTATATTTTTGTTGCAACCAACTGACACACTGAAAAATTAGGCATGGATATATTTATTCCTTGTGCTGCAAGCAAGTGTTTGAATCTAATTGGCTTATCTTAGTGTGCTTGCCAGCTAGGTTCAACCATAGATCCCTAATGACTTGATTAGAGATGCCATGATTACATGGGCCTATCCAAGTTTAAAAATATGACAAATACCTAGGAAAATTGTTAGTCGTGGAGTACCTCTTGGGAAATAATATTCCCTAATGATTCATCAGTGGGCTTTGTTGAAGAGAGAGTGCCTCGAGGACATGTGACAAGTTGGAAAAACTTTGAGGAGGTACATTCCCTGTGGAGTGTTTAGAAATCCTACCGAGATGACATGTGTCAGCAATGTCAGGATGTTGGGAAGCTTGAACCATTTCGCATGATCAAAAAACCAAAGGTAAACACAGAAGGTGTTTACCGATGTAGAAGAAGTCTACATTTTGGTTACATTTGGAGAATCTCGACCTACTAAGAATGAACCATAGAAGCTTTGGTTTCGCTGACCAAAGCCATATCCATTGGGTTGGGAGACAAATTAGTTAGTATTTCTTAGATTATTTATCTTTGTGAGTTTCTTGGACATTATTTGGATAGAAGAACTTGCATGAAAAGAGAAAAGATCGGGGATTTTCTTTAAAACAAATCCAAAAGTTCAAACAAGGCAAGGGTCAAACCAGAGAACTCAATGCACAACACAACAATAAAAGAGAAACACTAAGAGAGAAACCAATGAAAAAATACAAGCAATGTTAGTTGAGGGATGGCAAAATAATATTTCTGAACAAACCAACCGGAATGGCTAAACAATATCCAAGGATGAAGACACCCTGCATGGAAAGCACGTGACTGAATTTGGACTCGGTTTCATAATGAAAATTTATATTTGATACGGTCCCGTGATAATAACAAAATTAAAAGAGTGCAGATTAGTATGTCAAAAGATGAAAAATAGATCATCTAGGGATTTATGTGTGTGCAAGGAGTTAATCCTCCTTTTTCTAAGATGATGGAATGGTTTCTACCTATCCACTAGACTACATAGGTGAGATTTGTCCCAAGACTAGCCAGATAGATCCTCATTTCCAATCGGGTGTCCATAGCCCCAGCGAGGTTATCACCTTGATATTTGCTAATATTTCTCTACTGCCAGTTAGACGTCCATAGCCCCGGTAAAGTTTCTAACATGACCTTCTTTTTATATTTTGTACTTTTTTCTTTCAATAATTTATTTTCCTTATTATTTTATTTCTTACCTTCTTGGCTTTAATATGTACAGATGACCATGACATCATCCTTCCAAGGTGGCTTCAAGGTGGTAGTAGAACACTCTCTAATGTTTTGCCTAGCAGGCAGAGGAAAGACATCTCATTGTCATTAATAAATGTATTTAAGTAAGGAGTGTGCAAAATCCAACTAGATATCACTAATTTCATGAAATGACAAATATTAATGCTAAAATGTTGTGAAAAATGTGTTAGTACACAAGGATATCAAAGATAAGATTTCATTTTAAGCTGAGAGTATATGCAATTACCCTTTTTGAAGATCAAGGTGTATGGATCTCCTCAAATAGCACCATCGACAATAAAAACTTGGCTTGTAATTCTAGAAATTCACAGATGACAACCTTTGGAAAATGAGCATGGTACCTTTTGCAAATTGATGTGACATTATCTATGATGCAGAGTAAGTGTAAAATGCCTGCGGAGATGGACAAATTCTCTATAAAAGTGCAATGTATTCGAAAGGTGGCATCAAGAATTTGGAAAGTTGGAGATCCCGTGTAAAGGATTAGTTTAGCTTAGCCTAGAAGGATGAACAACCCTGTGAGATTGAATTGTCCATTTCCTCAGGAACCCTTTCTATGATTCATAGATGATGATAATCTGGCCGCATTGTTTAGTTCATATGAAAGATTGGTTCTCACTACCCTGAAATGGGTATGAGGTAAATATTTTCTACATAATGAGGACCGTTATAGGCTGAACATGGATATCTCATCTAGGTTTGCAGGCTCTTTACTAGAACTGGGAGAGTCTAGGGATGTGTCGCATTGACTTGTTTTGACCCGATATCTGGATCACAAAATTACGTTGTAACGTCACATTTCCCTGATCACACGGCTCTTTTGAAGGTGGGACCAAAAGGATGAGTTGTTGTGGCAATGAATTGGTTTTTTCTTATTCGTTGATCAGTAGGTCCACTTTCTAGGTGCTCGAAGGATACTTTATGTCATCACTTGTTAAGAGGATAAAGTGTTGCGAAGATCAACAACTCTTGTGATCCCGCAATGAAAATTGCATGATTCTTATTTGACCACGGGATGGCGAGATGTCGCCATGTGTCTTGGGCCGGCGGATAACTAAGAAGGTAGGACCGGGTGGTGGACAGCTATTGTAAATTGACTAGTCGTGGGACTTAATTAAAGATTTTATATTTTAGTTGTCAATTTCATTAATGTTATCTAGCGGGTAACTAAAGTGATCATCTTTTCGCACATGGTGATATTCAATGGAGATCTTTTAATCCAATCAAAAATATTATTGATGTTTATTTCATAGAGGTTAGTCTGTCTTTTGAGCAACAATTAAAGAGAGATCGAGATTAGCGGCTTTCGTGATTCCATAGTCAAACCTACTATGGATTTTAACCATTACAAGATCACGAGATCTTGCCACGTGTCCTTGGTCGGTCAGTGCTAGAAAAATAGGACCAGATGATGAGGTGGTGATTGGGGTAATTCTTATTGGTTATTTCATGAGCCCATTTACTAGGTCAAAATTCATTGTTAGGTTAACCATTGAGTAACGTTCGATGCGGTAGCAAGGAAAGGATCGACGACCAGATTTCAAATTTGCTACATAAGGATATTGCACATTGTTTCAAATTTTTATACATATAAGGGTAATTTGATGATATACAGTATATCGATTGTTGGATAAGGATCAAGGATCAGAGATGTAAGTTTGCAAGTTGTTGCAACTTCATGGGAATCAAAATTCAGTACAAAACATAGTTTCAAGGATAAGAATAGAAATGTGGAGCGGCATCCATAAAAGGTCATTTGATATGACATGCACAAAAATCTAAGGGTCACTTACAACTGAAAAATTCATAATTTTTTAGACTTACAGAGGAGTGATAATGAGTTTTGAGAATGCTAGGGGAAAATCTGCAGAGTTTTGTTACACGCCAATAGTCTACCTGACATTCAATGAGTATAGTCATGTGCAATTCCAAGAAGAGTGTAACAACCATTTAGTGGGGATAAATTGGTAGTGAGTCCATATTCATTACTTGTTTACCTCCCTTTTATTATAATTCCTTGCTATTATTTGTTATTTTTTAAAACCTTGGGATATCCCCGCTACCCAGCTTAGCAATCACACCTTGCCACAAACTTTCATTTTTGCCAATTTTGGGGGCAACAAAGGACATGAGCTAGGGAGAGACTAATCCCCAAGGGCCAGCTACACAGGCTCAAAAAATGCATCCAGCAAGTAAATATGGTCAACGACAGTTGAACCTTAGACCTACATGGGACAAGCTCAAAGCCTTAGCACAACCTTTCCAACCATTTGAACTAGCAAATTTCAGATCTATTAGATTTCCACAATCCATGCCAATGTTGTATCAATTTCTAGATTTGATTGTGTAGAGTATTTTTTCCATTAACATTTCAGATCACACTACGTAATCCATCATCAAGATGCAAGAGGGAAAAAGGAGTATAAAGATGGTAGATTGCAGATTTATCACTCAATAAAAAGAAGAGGGAGGTAGGAGGGGAGGAGAGAGAAGGGGGCACACAAAGATCAAGAAAGACAAGACAACCACCTAACATAATAGAAAAATAGACATCACTGCAAATAAAATAATAATAAGTAAATAACACGATAAGTAAAAATATAAAATAATGAAAATAATTATATAATTTTAGAAGAGCATAAATATATATACTAAAAATATAAAAACATAAATAAAGAGAAAAATAAGATGAGAAAGTACCCTATGTGTGTGTGTCCCTGCGCGTGCACGCGCTAAATATAGGGCAAATACATGACAATAAACCAAAGGTGCAAAAAATAAATAAATAAATGCATGAGAGATAAGAACTAAAAATAAAAAAGTACACAAATAAATTTATGTGTACTTTTTAATTTTTAGTTCGTATCTGTTATGTATTTATTTATTGCACCTTTGGTTTATTGTCATGTATTTGCCCTCTATTTTTAATTTTGTTATATATA
>MU223751.1:3124406-3148390 GCA_018584345.1 Thuja plicata
TATATATATGTATATATATATATATATATATGCTTTTGAAAAAATTCAAGAGGGATATAAAGGGACTAAGGCAAGAAACGAAAAAGGAAAAATAGTTCTCAGAATTCTAGAATATAACCATTTTGTACAGAGACATAGATAACTTTGTGTCATTTTGTTTTACTGTCTAAGCAATTTGAAGACATGTATTTTTTGTATTAGAAATAGTTCACCAAGATGTACATATAAGTCTAACTATCGAGATTACTATCAGCCCCTTTTTGAGCAATGATCATATATCATTACATTTTCAGCATCAAAAGATCAAAATCATAACTGTATATGTCTATCTGGCATAAACTATCCAATACAAAAAATTACTGGAGATCGAGAGAGTTCTATAAATAACATCATTAAACATAAGTTCTAAACATCACATTTCCCAACTATGTTGTTACTACCCTCGTCCCTGTCAGTCTCAATTCTCCCCAAGGGGGGGTCAATATCAGGCACTGCAGTTGCATCCCATCTTGGAGCATCTGAGAGCTTTAGGTTCTTGTTTTATTTTTTGATGTCGTCTTTAGTGATGCCCTTATCTTCCATAAACTGGTTAAGAGTGTTAAGTTCATCTTGGTCAAACATGTCTTTGTAGGCATTAAAGAAATGTGTGGATTTTATGTCTGCCTTGTAAATTAACAATGCACCTTCCTGCACGAGAGTCATGAATCTTTTTTTTGGTATCTCTATAATAGCAAAGACCTGTATCATTATATGCAAGAATGTGAGTTTACAATTAAAATCGGTAAGGTTCCTCCTCTTGCCTTGAAAAATCTCCTTGTTCCTCTTGATCCATAAGAACCACAAAACTTCACTGAGTAAAACAAACCAAAAGGAATTCAATTTGGCATCAAAACCAACAACATAACCAGCAAGACTTTCACTACAAGAAAGACTAGGTTTAGAATTCCAAACAATAGGTTGACCAAGAAACAGTGACCAAACACGCTTGGCAAAGGAACACTCAAAGAAAAGGTGGCTAACAGACTCACTACAATTACACAAAGAGAAAATGACGGGGGGGAGACAAACCACAAGAAGCACATCACCCACAACAACTTTCTTCAGTAGGACTAACCACCTAAAGCACAATTTCTTGGGTTCATAGGGTTGATGCCAAAATTGGTTGAGAGAAAAAGCCCATTTGGACTCCGACCAATGAATACCCCATGACTCATTAATCCACTTAAGGATCTGTGTATCATCTTTGATCATCCATTATAATTGCTTCACCTTTACACTATTCAGTGGAGTATCGTCTATCCATTTAAGTTGTTCAAGAAAGGGCTCAAAGGAAAGAACTCTTCCAGGGAAGAAGGATCTTGTGACCTTACTCACCGTAGTATATGTTTTCTTGTGTGTCTGAAGGATATCAAATACTACACAAAGTTCATCCCAGGCTCCACGTTTGTTACTCGCCAAGAGATCACCAATAGTGACAATGTCCCTAGCATTTGAAGATATATAATTCAAAATTGTGTTCATTTTTATTTTGTTCAACTATAAAATAAACTGAGTTATTATGATTGCTCTTATGATGCATTCTCGTTTGATATGGTTATGCATAAGCTCATGTTGGAAACTTTGAGTTCTAGGTTGTTTATTAGTTTGGAATTGGACTATTAAATTCTCTTTATTGATGTTATGTTAAGAAACGACTTTATGTCATTTTCCTATTTTCCCTTTGTTCATAAATTTGTATTTCATATTTGTGGCATTGCATGTGCACGGATGTTAATTTACTTTTCTTATTTTCTAGTTAAAAGCATACCCGTGAAAAACCCCAAAACACGTCATAAGAGAGAGTTGTACCTCTAAATTCAGAGGAAGATCATCCAATCAATGGAGATTTATCCAACTATTTGTTAGTTGTGTGTCTTTACCTTTTGGGCAAAGAGAGTCAATTTAGTCATTATTTTGAAAGGACAAATTTGTAAACTAACACAACCCTACAAGGACATATCTTTTTCATCTTGAACTTGGTATATTTACCTTTGGGAAACCTTTTCTTCCTAAGATGTGCCAAGACAAGATCTCCAATCTAAAAATTGACCTCTCTTCTTTTCAAATCTATCTTTTGCTTGTATTTCTCCACACTAGCTTGTAATTGTTGTTTCACTTGTTGATCTATCTCTTGCATGGCAATTGCAAATTGTTCACACTTTACAGTTTGCCCTAATGTCTCTTAGTTCAAAACACGCCTCTTGGCTGCATGCCATAGACCACTTGAAATGGACTCTTATCAATGCTCTCGTTCACTAAATCATTATAGAGAAACTCTGCTTGAGGTAGCACAAGATCATGTTGTTTAGGATGATCCTTTAAAAGGTATCTTAGTAGGTTACCTAAGCTCCTATTGAGCGCGTCAGTTTGGCCATATGTCTAAGGGTGGTAGCCTGAGCTAAAATTGAGGTTTGTATTAGGCTTTGTCCATAATGTTCTCTAGAAGTGTTATCTGGATCAGAAACTATGCTTAATGTCAATCACTGAAGTCTAACAACCTCTTTAAAGAACAAATCTACAATATATGAAGCATCATTTGCACTTTTGCAAGGAAAGAAATGAGCCATTTTTTAAAACCTATCACTAACTACATAAACTAAATCAAGGCTTTGTTGAGTCTTTGGCAAGCCCATGACAAAGTCCATGCTAATGGATCCCCAAGGCATATTAGGAATGGGGTAAAGGATGGTACAATCTTGCATTAGTGTTGCCCCCTTTTGATTTTTGACATAGAGTACATCTCTCCACAAACCTTCTTACATTTTTTTGCATCCAAGGCAAAATATAATGCCTTCTCAAGTGCTCTAATATTTTGCCAAGCCCAAAATGACTGGTCATACTTCCACAATG
Source organism: Thuja plicata (assembly GCA_018584345.1). Classification (NCBI taxonomy): domain Eukaryota; kingdom Viridiplantae; phylum Streptophyta; class Pinopsida; order Cupressales; family Cupressaceae; genus Thuja; species Thuja plicata. Next base: position 3,127,296 of record MU223751.1, read on the forward strand.
TTTTTCTTTAATAAGATTTTCCCTCATGGAACACTTTGGCACACAAAGTTATTGTCCCTTGAACAATAAACCATCTTGCATAAGGTAGTCCAACCACTTGTCGCTATCGTACTAATAGGTTGCTTACAAACTCATATACTTCTTTGAAATCTTCATCATCCTCGTACATTTCTTTAAGTGCCTCAATCCCGACACTTTGTAACTAAAATTCTTGCACCATTAATGCTCTTCTGCTTAAAGCATCAACCACCTTGTTACTCTGCCCCTTCTTATGTTTGATTGTGAAAGTGAAGTTTTGTAAGTATTCAACCCACTTGATATGCCTTTGATTGAGTTTTTCTTGGTTGTTGATGAATTGAAGTGCATGATTGTTCGTATAGAACACAAACTCTTTAGGTAGAAGGTAGTATCTTCAATTTTTTAGTGATTAAACCATTCCATACATGTCTAAGTCATATGAAGAGTACTTCTTGCTTCATTCAATTTTTCACTAAAGTATCTTGGCTTAAAATTGCCCCTATAGCATGTCCACTTGCATCACAATCTATTTGAAAATCTTTATTAAAGTCAAGTAAAGCCAAGATAGGTTGCTCAGTCACTCTCTTTTTTAGATATTGGAAACTCTTAACAGCTTGTTCAATCCACACAAACTTCCTTTTCTTGTTCCCCTTAATGGTGTCTATGATAGGTGCACATATATGACTCAAATTCCTTATAATTTTTCTATAAAACTTGCAAGGCCATGAAATCTTCTTACCTTTGTGACTGATCTAGGTGTAGGCCATACCAATATTGCCTTCACTTTGCTTGGATCCATCTTCAACATCCCTTTTGAGACCACAAAACAAAGATACAATAGTTTTCTCTTCATTAAGTTGCACCTTCTAAGGTTGATCAACAAAGTTTCTTCTTGTAGCCTTCTCAACACTAAATTCAAATTATACAAATGTTCTTCTTTATTAGAACTGAAAACCAATATGTCATTATGGTAAACAACAACAAACTTACCAATGTATGGTTTGAGAACCTTATTCACGAGCCTCGTGAATGTGCTAGTTGCATTTGAAAGGCCTAATGGCATAACAAGCCACTCATAGAGTCCCTCATTTGTTTTGAGCGCTATTTTCCACCCATCCCCTTGTTTGATCCTTATTTGGTGGTATCCACTTATGAGATCTATCTCACAAACAATCCATTAAATCCTCTATTCTTGGTAGTGGAAACCTATATCTAATTGTTATTTTGTTTATTGTCCTGGAGTCGATACACATTCTCCACTCACCTCCTTTCTTAGGTGCCAAAACAGTTGGAACTGCACAAGGGCTAAAGATCTCCTTGATTAACCCTTTATCAAGCAACTCTTGTAATTGTTTTATGATTTCTTCATGTATTGGGGTGTTATCTTATAGGTTGCTTTGTTAGGTAGACTAGCGCCCTTGGTATAAAGTATATATGGTGACTAATATCTCTTATTAGAGGCAAAGAATTTGGAAGTTCATCCACAACTATATCAATGTATCTTGAAGTTCCCAAGGCAACTCATCAAATTTTGTTGCTATCACAATAGTCCTAGGTCTGATCATCACTGCAAAACATATATTTTCCTCCTTCATTGTTTTTAAAAACTCTTTTTCACCCACTAACATCACACTTGAGCCAATCTTTTGGTTTTTATTATATCCTCCTTCAAAGGTGCTAAGGTGTAAGTAACTCCATCCTTCTCTGAAACATAGACATTCTTCTTACCATCATGCATTATTTTTTCTATCATATTGCCAAGGCCTACCAAATAGCACATGGCATACATCTATAAGTATGAGATCACATAACACCTTGTCCTTATACCTTCCTATTTGAAACTCTACCCAACACTATTCATTAACTAGTATTTGTTGCCCCTTATTCAACCAAGAAACTTTATAAGGTGTAGGATGGGGTAATCTTTAATTTCAGTTTCTCTACCATCGCCACAACTAGATTATCAGTACTACTTGAATCTATAACAACTTGACAACACTTATCTTGACACTTAAAAACAATCATGAATAATGACTTCCTTTGAAGTAGATCCTTCCCCATTGGAACCTTGATCAATGTCCTTCTCATCAACAAGGATTCTCCTAAATCTGGCTCTTTTAGTTGCGGTGAAGAGTTAACGCTTTTTCATCTCCTCCTTGAGAAACTTCAGTCCTTTCATTTCTAAAGGTGGTAGTGGAATGCTCTTCACTCCCAAGCTTGGTGACCTACAAACTTGTTGCACTTGTAGCTTTTAGCTATGAACCCGCTAAATCCTCCTTTGTGTCCAAATCTTCCCCTAAAGTTAGCCCTTTTTCCTCTAAAACCTCCCCTTGAACTTAATGCTTGTTCTTGTGAGGTGCTTGATTCACCTTGATTTCTTTGTGACTACCCTCTACCAGCATATGGACCTCTACCTCTGAAAGTCCTTCCTCTAACTATATTTTGCTTGTATTGCTTCCTAATTGACTTTCTTCAGCATTAAGGCTAGTAGATAACACTCTTCAAATGTCTTGGGACTTGTAAGGTCAACTCATCTTGCAAGTTTAACATATCTTGCAACCTTATCAGTATCATCTTTCCTTGTGTCCTAATTCGATGCTCAACTTGTAGAACTCTTCAGTAGACATGTTCACGCCCAAATCCTTTTGTTTCAAGTTTTGCATCTCCGTATACAATTGAGTTGTGTAGTCACTAGGCAAGAATTTGCCCTTCACCTTGGCAACCATACTATCCCTAGAAGTGATCTTGGTTTTTCCTTTATTTCTTCTTTCTTCCTGAACATAATCCCACCATAAGGATGCATTACCTCTCAAGTTGGTCTTGGCCAACTTTACTTGTTGCTCTTCAAGCACCCCCTCAAACTCAAAGTACTTGTCCAACTCCCCTATCCAATAAAGGGGTTCTTCTCCATTCAAGCTAACCACATATATTGGAAGTTCCATTTTGACCTTTGTTCCTTCACCCTTGACTTCCTTCAACAATCTTTTCATCCTCAAATCATCAAGATCCCCCTTGTAACCACTCCTCTTCTTTGGCTAGCTTCCACTACAATGAGTTTTGCATCCACATTGATTCTCATTTCCCTCGTTCCTCTGGCAAGGGCTTCTCCCAACTATGCAACTATTCTTTATGTCGCTCTTTGAACTACATTGACTCCTTGAGGCTTTTTCACATTGATTATTTCTCTTTATTGTATTTATTGGCTTTATTGATTTTATTGTCTCTAATACCAATAATGATCCAAAGGATAAACAACTATGAGAAACAAAAGAGATACAAAACTTTACAACCCTACCTTGCAAGATTTCTTAGAACTTTTACTTGGGATCCATTCTCTAGTATGGCCTAATTGGGTATTCACACAATATTATGCCTAGCTAGGCTTCTCAAACCCTCACACACACCACTTGGATTCTACAAACCCTCACTCTTTTGAGATAAATTCGAAAGATCAATTTTTTGCACTAAACCCTCAACTCCCTAAGGTTTTGACAACTTTTTCATGAAATAAACACACTAAGATCTGCATAACTTGCACATATGATTGAATTAAGACTTTTCCATTGGTGGGCACTTGGGCAGCAACCTAACGAAATGTTTCACCAAGTTATATTATTTTTCAATGGTGCAATTAAAAGTTATGAATTTTACTCTTGCTGGAAACCCCAGCTTCATGACACGACGGCCAAAGGTACTTTTGCCATAACTTGATCGACACACAATGAAATCGCTCGAAACCAATTGCATTTGACTCTCAAGACATAACACTAACTTTTCCAACCAATTCCAAGCATGTCTCATTCCATACAAGGTCGTACAAAGCAAAACTCAAACTGATCTCCCATAAAGTTTGTCATAAAAATGTCAAAACAAGGGTTTTCCATCAAAAAGCCCTTCATAGCTTCTTGGAGTGTGTATTCATTCTTTTATTAGAAAAAAACATCCAAAAACAATTATCAACCAAAGATACATGCTTTTCAACCAAAAACGTAACACGTTATGATTTTTGCTTCAAACTTAGATAACTTTGTCCTTGAACACTACCTAGGACTAAAAAAAAATGCCAAGAGACCCTACATGATCTAACATGTTCTTCCAAGACGTTATTTGCATAAACAAAACTAAATTTAAGGTTGAGTAACAAACCCCAACTCTCCCACAAGCCAAAATTCACTAGAACATTCAAATTTGTATTATGGCGAGAAAATCCCAAATTTGAATTCTTAGGCCTATTAAAATCACTTAAACCATTGAAAATGATTCCAAAGGATCCCCTAAAACCTACACTAGCTCAAGACTCCTAACATCAAAATGAGCACAAATGCACCACTACAGTGATGCTCCTGCATCAATTTTCCAACGTGTACTTGACTTGTCCAAAGGGTTGAGCTTAATTTGTTAAAACATTGAGTTATCATTGTGTCAACCCAAGTCCAAATCCTGCAAAGACATCTCATGTGGAACTCTAAATTATGACTTCCATAGTTGGCTTCTAGTGTGGAGTTGACTTCTAAATAAATGGATTTCTAAGTTGCGACTCTTAGTCTTCCATTGGTGGCTCCTAGTGTGGTTGTTTGAAAGGAACTATAATGTCTTATGATTATGCTCACAAAAGCTTGTGTTGGCCTCATAGTGATACTTGGATGAACAAAATATTTGTAAACTATTATTACTATAAAAATGTATATACTTGACCTAAAATTCACTTCATTTAAAAACTTGAAAACCCTAATTTCATGTCTCTTGTTCATTCTTCCTCCCTATGTTTCAAACTCCTTAAGATGTTGATAGTAAGCTTTCCTATCTTTATTATCTCCACTATCTCCATACATTTCCCCATGATTGAAAATCGAAGAAATCCCGCATGGATGAAGCGCATTTGTGATTTCCATCTCTCACACTCATCTTAGAATTCATAGATCATTCCATATCCTCTCCTATACCCCCAAGAGCCTTCCATTTCAAAGACTTACACAAATCCTCGATTGTTGCAAAAATTCCCTTCTTAAACATGTCATTTTAACAAATCTAAAACATTTCCTCACTCAACCCCTTGGCTCATTAAGCATTTTCATCTCCCCATGTCCATTTCAATTAGAAATCCTCCTAGGATTATTTCGTAGCTGCAAAACCTTCCACACCATAGACATCCACTTAGAGATCAACAAATATCCCATTTTTTATGTTTTGTTGTCATGGAGGTTAAACATATTGAATAGAAGGCTAACTAAAGCAAATTCCCAATAGCAAAAACCAAGTTTCCATTCCCCCATCCCATTCACGCATCTAATTAAGAAGACTCACAAGACAATAATAGAAAAATTAATATGCATTCTGAATTCATTGCAAATAGAAAAAATAACATGAACAATAATAAAAGATAGTAATTTTTTTGTGCTTGATAAATGAATGTCTAATCCAATATCATATACCTGCATACGATGATTGACAAGATGGCGTTTCAGTGGCTACCTAAATAAAAATGGTTGAACAAACCCACTGCCCTAAGATCAGACGAATATTAAAAGTCTTTAACAAACTTTTTGTTAGTCCAAAACACCCAGCCATGCTATCAAGAAGATTCTTTATTGCAGAAAGTACTTGTTATGTCTTTAGCAATTGTTTTATTCACTTTGGAGTCCGAGCTAAAGTTTCAAATCTCTGTCAATAGAGACTGTCAACAAACAATTAGCAACAAAATATATATCACTCCAAACGTCTTTCTTGTAAATTACTAACTTCAGAATAATATATATTGAAATGTAAGAAGGTCGAAGAGGCTTAGCAAACTTCCAATTAAAATTCTACTCCCCAGTTTTTTTGGGACTGTTTTGACAAGGTTAACTACGTTGTTCAATGTATGAGCCAGAAATTCCAGAGGTCCCAATAAGTGTAACCTGACAACCAAAAATTGGCAAATTCAGTTAATAAAACAGAATAGACTAGAACAGCGATTAGTTGACTTTGACAACTCAGCGCATCATCAACATGAAATTTGGCATCTCGTATCAGTTCCCAACTACTAAATGATACAACTCAAGAAAAATGCAAGAATCCTCCTCACAAAACTATTGGTAAATTCTATTCACCTTTCCCCACTCAGAATCAAGCCCAGCACATCGCATCTTTATATGAATCATACTTGTGCCAAGCTCATTTTCAACTTTCTTTTTCAAGTAAGTTTCTTCAGGGCCAAAGGCATCCAAGTAATTGCTGTAGCGTTTATATGCAGCCTGTAAAGCACCTTGAAGTTCATCCGGTAAGGGTCTCACATTCTGCACAAGAAGCTCCCTTCTGGTAAGAAATATGATAACATATTTTCATGTTGCATATGAAACAACCCCAAACAAGGATGCAAACTTGTCAGATTGCAAGCCGTGGTATATTTACTCTGACAAACTTTGACAATGATTATGTTCAATTTGAAAATCATGCATATATTTTCCAAAAATGTATACACATTATATACTAGTTTTGTTGTTATAACATCTGCATGTTTATACCATGGGCAAAGATACTCAAATTTTGATCTCAATGATGAGATCTACTTAACAAGTATAAAAAGACAATACAAACCTCGCCTGTAGACCCACTTATTTCATCTATTTCCATTCTCAAGGATTCTAAAACTCCAGAGAAGTGCTCCACTGCCTCTGCTGCACGCCATGCATTGGCCAAAGCTTCTTTTCCAGAGGTATCATCTGTTTCTTTTGACAAAGCATCCATAACAGTGGACTTGAGAGATTCTTCAAGCTCATCCCAATTTGCAGCCAATACATCCTTGAGTGCCCTCTTAACATCAGGGTCTGTTACTGGGGGAAACAAACTAATGTCGGAACTAAATGCTCGTGTAGGAGCCCAAATAGGAGTCCTGATTGAAACTGGAAACCTGCATTTGATATCTGCATAGGATTATTAGTTCCTTCAATATAGTTTACAGAGATGGTCTGCTACATATCATGTCACACAACAAATTATGAAATCTCTGATTGTAAACAAGAGTCTGGATCATTTGAGCTCCTGACTATTGTGTGACATAAGCCATAACCATTTAAGAAAAATAAGTATGCATTCTAATCAAATTTCTGTAAACAAACTACAGAAGGCTTGCCTCTTTGCTTCTTCAGTGAAGTGCTAAACAACACAATTGCTTAATAGTATGTTTTGTAAGTGCTATCAAGCTGTAAAATTACTCAAATCTTGTCGGTGATAACCCTATAAAGCCTTAGACTCTGCAAGTGTACTGTAACATTGATAACTAAGTAATAAATTGAGTTGCTTTGGAGGGTGGGGTGGTTCTTCTAAAAGAGTTTTCCCCATACAGGTCACTGTGTTATAATATATTGTTTTTAATTTTAACTTTTTGTGTTTATATCCTCGTGGCTATAAGATTAGTTAATTTTTATATGTATATCCTCTCATAAATTAATGCTGAAAGCATTTTCCACACCTCTACTTCCTTTTATTTGATATCTGAGCCTGATCAGATCAGTTTTTAGGTCTTAAGCACAAAGATTTTTTCTTCTAATCTTCAATTGGCTGGAAGCTTACACAGAAAAACATCTTGCTCCAGAATAAATAGCAAGAACATGAAAAATAGAGATGGAAAAATTCTCCAAGACAAACTTTGACCTCTAGATGCTCAAGATGGAGGATTTGCTTGTGAGTAAAGATCTATGGGCTGCAATATCTGGATCCAAACCTACCACAATGAAATGAGATGACTGTGACATGTTGGACTGAAAAGCAAAGAGTCTGAATTGCTGAATGTGCATGAAGAGACCACCCCAGTGAACATTTGGAAGAACTGGGAGAAATTTATCAAACTATACACCTGATATATAAGTTTTTCCTAAGAAATTGTATACCTTTGGGATGGAGGATGGTGGTTCTATGGCAACATCTAAAAGCTTTCAATATGATCATGACATAGACTTATTTCCTCAGAAGCAAATCTAAAATCTTTAGTCGTTTACAAGAATTTAGGGCTCTTGTAGAAAATCAGACTAGTAGAAAAATTAATATCTTGAGAATTAATAATAGCAGTGAGTTTTGTTCAACAAATTTCAATAGATTCTATAAAGATTACAGGATAAAGAGAGACATAAATCAACTCCATACACCCCTCAACCAAATTGAGTAGCAGACAGAATGAGCAAGACATTGATGAAGAGGGCTAGGAGTATGCTTACTGTCTCCAGCTTAGAACAAAAGTGTTGGCAGAAGCAGTTACTATGTTTTGTTGCTCGGTTATCAGATCCCCTACATCAGCTCTTCTTGAGAAGACACATATGGAGGTGTGTGGTCAAGCACAAAATCTTCAATGAGACATATTTGAATCTTGGGTTGCAAGGCATATGCACATGTGCCTAAAGAGAAGCAAGATAAATTGGAGAACAAGGCTGTAAAAAGTATCTTCATTGGGCAGGCATCAAAGTCAAAGGGTACAAGCTTTAGGATCATGTAACCAAAAAAATCTGTGTAGACAGAATGAGCAAGACATTGCTGAAGAGGGCTAGGAGTATGCTTACTGTCTCCAGCTTAGAACAAAAGTGTTGGCAGAAGCAGTTACTATGTTTTGTTGCTTGGGTATCAGATCCCCTACGTCAGCTCTTCTTGAGAAGACACATATGGAGGTGTGTGGTCAAGCACAAAATCTTCAATGAGACATATTTGAATCTTGGGTTGCAAGGCATATGTAAATGTGCCTAAAGAGAAGCAAGCTAAATTGGAGAACAAGGCTGTGAAATGTATCTTCATTGGCCAGGCATCAAAGTCAAAGGGTACAAGCTTTAGGATCATGTAGCCAAAAAAATCTGTATAGCAAAAATGTTATCCTTAGAGAATTGATATCCTTATCCAAAATATTGCACCCAAAGAAGGATGAAAAGGTATATGTGGTTCAAATACATCCAAAGACTGAGAATGTTAAAGCAAAAATCCACAAAGAACTTAAAGAAGAGGAAAGTTCCGATTATTAAAGTTGTTCTAAAGAAATGGTAGAACCTCCACCTCAGCCATTAAGGAGGCCCACTCAGCAAAGACCACAACTAGACAGGTTTAACTATACTCCTAATTATTGAAGATATATTTTTTCTTTGATTACTAACGTTGATGAGCCCAGAACTATGAAGCAGGCTATGGTAATAGATGATGCAATCTTACAAAGTGGCCATGGATTAGAAAATGGCTACAATGAAAAATGGATGCAAAAACAACTTTCCTATGTTGATTTGAAGGAAGAAATTTATGACATGGCCAAAGCACTACATTGAAAAAGATAAACCATAGTTACCCCACCCATCGGGGACAGTGGGACGGTGGACAAAGGGCCTCAATTAGGGGACATTGGAGGGGGCTGTACATACTATATACTATACATATAGTACTTAATGCTTGTTATGAAAAGATGTATAAGACTATTAAGAAGTAAAATAGCAAAATTGCAAATGCCAAATACTAAATACTTTAACATTGACTATCAAATTACTAAATAGAAATTAGAATACTATATAAAATTTCAATTTGACAAATGAAATTGTCAAATCAGCAAATGGAATATTTCTATTATATCAAAAATATCATAAAAATGATTACAATGAGCAGCGTGATATAGAAACAAGTACAAAAAGCCCTTCAATCAGCTTATCATTTAAATGTCTTAGGTTTGCAAATGATCTAAAAATGATCTTCAATAAGCCAAAAATATATGTATATATTTGATTTGCTTGCACATATATATATATATAAAGAAAAAAATTTTAAATGTCTAGGGACAAAAGAAGTCCCCGAGACGCTCAGGGGAATCCTGGGTGTCCCTGAGACGCTCAGGGGTTTCCTAGGCATCCCCGTGTTCTGGTAGCAATTGAGTAGTGATGGAGTGGAGGTTGAGCAGCAATGGGGGGGCGTGGGGACAGGGTCCCCCTCTCTCGGGAACACGGGGGTCGAGGGGCAGGGACACGTCCCCATGTCACACTAAGATAAACAAAATTAAGTTTGAGGGTTGAAATCATTAAAAAAATTAACCAATCATCTAGGTTGTGGCACCAAAACTTAGATTCATTCGTAATGGGACTAGGATTTAAGATCCAAATCCAATAATTACATCTACAGACAGCGATTGTGTAATGTCCCCTAATAAGATTTAACTCAAAGTTGCCATCGAATTCCCAAATAAAGTATGGAATATATAAAGGAATGTAAATTGTCATAAATATTATCTTGATTTAGAGCCTGCAATCAGGTAGTCATTATTATAAAAAATGAACAAATTCTACAATGTTATAAAAAGAATCCTAAACATCACTAAAATTATTATAATATACAAGTAGGATTCTCATAAGATCTTCCCCAAAACCCATCTGCATCATGAAGTACCCTCGGGGATCACACAAGGCTCCTTGAGCCTGTCCGTCAAGCCTAGGAGCATGGAATGACACCTGTAATTCAGCCTCTGGGTCCCACTCAGGTCACCACTACTCGAATGGACCTTATGCTATTTGCATTCCTCGCATGTACCATATCGCCTCTCCATAATGGGATGGCTTGATGGTTGTAGGTCTTAAAGGAGTCTTTATCATCATTATACATGTATAGTTCAATACTAATTATGCATATATTAGAGGCAATGGAATATCTGCATATATCAAATGAAGACACATAGCAAATAACCAATTCATTATATAATACACTATGCTTCATACCAAAATATCAGATAAATATATACTGCTGATTGCTGTTTATATATGCTGAGTTGCAGTTTGTATTGAGATGGAATGCTGATCAATCTTATACTTTTCTTCAATGCCCTTGAAATCAACCTTCACCGGCTCTATATATATCCTTTGATTCCAATGAAGAGTCGCATCCCTTTCCATGCTCATCACCCTTTGCCAACGCTGCGTCCCTTCCAAATGTCCCGTGCCTTTTCCACGGCTCGTTAGTAATTAATTAATTCTTTAAATCTCCAATCAGATGTGAAACAATGGATCGGCTAGGTAAAGGATATCCTTTGAAGTTTCTTTGCAATATTTAGAGGGTGTCTTTAGTTACCAATTGAATGCATGTAGGTGTTCGATCTAAAAATTGTGAAGTCTTATGGAATAAGACAATTTTCTTTATTAGTATAGTGAATATGATCATGTCATAGTCAAGGGCATGACAGCCCACCCTTCCCAAGATTTGTTTGTCCTCAAGCAAGGTTAGTTTTCATTGATTCTTTTGTTACTAGGTGGATCTCGCTCAACCCTTAGAGTTCATGGTGCAACTAGCTTTTGATGTGCCACTTTGATATTATCTTAGTTGCAAATTTGAATTGGGATGTGTTTTCGTCAAGAACTCTCCAACAACATATTTCAAGAGTTGGGTAATGGCAAGGTTTGTAACTTAGAATAGGTTCTCTCATACTTAGAGAGGGAGGACAAAAGTCATCAATCTGGAATTGATTTCTCTTTTGACATCATTTGTATTGCAAAGAATTGATTTGGTTGACCATATGCTTGCTCATTGGATGTCTTTGAGAGTCGAAGCGAGGGTGAGTCCTTCCACCTATTACAATTAAGTATGGCACGCATCTATATAATGTTTAATATAGAGATTTTTTGTTTACTTGACAAGGAAACCTTGGGGTCTATATATTACAATTTTTATTGTGGAGATGGGTTGGGTAATCTAGATCTTGAGAATGTAAGGGTGTTGTAACTACTAGAATTGCTCCTCCACAAAGCTCCACTTGTTTATTGTCATGTCTTCTTTTGATTGGATATTTTAAGATCTTCTTCATTGTGCCTTGTTCTCTTGCTTGTATTTCCTTGTGCATTTTTGTCGGATAGTACTTCTATGTTATGTACTCAGCTTCCTTTGCCAAATGTGTGACCCAATCTCCATTCTTCCTTGCATTTCAAATACAAATTTCAGTCTTCTCATTGTTTTTTTTTATTTTTCTTGATTACAGACGCGTGTTGGTTCCCTTTTTTCCTTGCACTTGAAAAATAATCCCATTTTCAAGCATTCTTCCCTTTCTTTGTAAGGGAGGAAGGGTTTTCGCCCTTCGTCCTTATTATAAAAAGGTTTGGTATTAATGTTAGGAGGTTGACACTTGGTATGGTATTTGTCCTTTGTACGTGTGATGTCTACAATTAGTGCTTTTTTAATTGCATCCTTAAGTGATGTAAGGTTGAGGGCACTTCCCAAGCCCTGGATAGAGACTTTTCGTACCTGGACAAAGAGGTAGACTGGTCTTCTTTGGGATACTTCTGGTACCATCATAGAAAGCTTTTGGAACTTAGTGACATACTCTTCTACAATTCATTGTTGCCTTAGTAGAGTAAGTTCCCTAAAGTAACTTTCGAGATGTTTTTGGTCAATTATTTGGATGACCTCGTAAGTTGTTATGTTTTGGTGGTCTTGAGTAATACGTCCATGATGCCACCAATCCTCTCTTTTAAGTCTTTGTCAAGTTGCCCTCTTCTCTTATTTGGAGCAATTCATGTTTTAACGTCACAATAATCTTTAAAGGAGACATTTTTCTTTATTTCTAGCTCTAATCTTGAGTATGCCTCCACAAGTTCTTCAGGACTATCCATGGCTTGATTGTTTTCTTCTTCCCCCCTCATTTTTTCTTCCTTGGGTAGGAAAGGGAGTCTTGTCAATCTAGGGGTTAATACCCCCATTGGTTGTTGTTTTCAGCATGGTTGGAGTGGGTAACCCTCCTATTGTATTGGTTGGGCCTAGAATTAAAGTTATTCATGTTTTAGATTGCTTGGAGTAGAAGATGGACGTTCTCTTGTTCTGCTCCATGAGAGCTTGAGTAAGGAACCTCAATTCAATGCCCATTTGTCTGCTCGTGTTGTTATTGGGTGTAAGATTATTGGTAGATGTAAGTTTCCTTCTTTCTCTTTCCAAGGCCCTTTGAGCCCTTTGGCTAGGTTGCATCAATGATCTTCCACGAGATGGCAAGAAGGATGCTCTGATACCAATTGTAATGTCCCTTATTAGGGCTTAACTCTTAAGTTGCCCTAGAATTCCCAAATAAGGTATGGAAAATACATAGGAACATAAATTGTCAACTTCTTATCTTGATTTAGAGCCTCCAACCAGGTTAGTCATTATTATAAAGATGAACAAATAAATGTAATTCCACAATGTTATAAAAAGAATCCTAAACATCACTATAATTAATATAATATACAAGTAGGATTCTTTAAGATCTACCTCAATAACTCATCCACATCATGAAGCAATATAGGGGATTAGACAAGGCGCCTCAAGCTTGTCCATCAAGCATAGGAGCACAGAATGACACCCGCCAATCGGCCTCCCAATCCCCCTTGGGTCACCACTACTTGAATGGACCTTATGCTACTTGCATTCCTTGCATTAACCATATCCCCCCTCCATAATGAGACAGTTTAACGGTTTTAGGTCTTAAAGGAGTCTTTATCATCATTATAGAAGCCTACTTCATTACTAATTATGCATATATTAGAGGCAATGGAATATCTGCATATATCAAATGAAGAAACATAGCAAATTAACCAATTCATTGTGTAATGCACTATGCTTCATACCAAAATATCAGATAAATATATATAATGCTGATTGCTGATTATATATGCTGAGTTGCAGTTTGTACTGAGATGGAATGCTAATCCATCTTATACTTCTCTTTGAAGCCCTTGAAATCAACCTTAACCAGCGCTATATATATCCTTTGATTCTAATGACAAGTCACGTCCCTTTCCATGTTCACCACCCTTTGTCAGGGCTGCATCCCTTCCAACTGTCCTGTGCCTCTTCCATTGCTCAGTAGTAATTAATTAATTCTTTAAATCTCCGATCAGATGTGAAGTAATGGATCGGCTACGTAAAGGATATACTTTGAAGTTTCTTTGCAATATTTTGAGGGTGTCTTTAGTTACCAATTGAATGCCTGTAGGTATTTGATCTGACAATTGTGAAGTCTTATGGAATAAGACAACTTTCTTAGTATAGTGAATATGATCATGTCCTAGTCAGGGGCATGACAGATTATTTCCTTACCATTGCATCATTTGTTGATAGTATATCGTTTTTGATAAATGTAAGGACGTGATTTGTGAATTGTAATGTCGTTTTTGATAAATGTAAGGACATGATTTGTGAATTGTAATGTCCCTTTCTAGATATTCCTGACTTTTGCCCTGAAACAATAATTCCCGCTTGGAATGATATTTGCATTATATTTATAAATATAACTTAATCTAAAATGATGAAATTTTGTTATAATATTCAACTTATAATTCTAGGATAATTCTGAAAATAGAACTTATCTTGGTTATCTCTGCTATCATCTTCCTTCAAACTTGCAGCTATGAATGTGCTTCTATGATAACGTCTCTGTCAAAATTAATAATTTATTATAATATTCAGATTAATAATTCATGGCATAATTCTGAAAATAAATTGTATCTTGAAATTCTTTGGAGCTTTCAATCCTGTTGAATCAGAGGTTTTCATCTTTAACTCAGCAGTGGCAAGATAAAGGGTTCTCGTCCTTACCTTGCCAAGAGTATTTAAGGGCTTTCATCCTTAAAACTCTTAGTTCACCTTGGAGGGTTTTCACGTTCCTTGGCTAATCAAGATTTGGGTTTTTGTTCAAAATTTTGATATGAGAAATAAAGGTTTTGTCCTTAAATCTCTTTATGAACTTGGGAGGGATTTCCTCCTCCTTAAAATCAACATTGATTGTTTGATAGATTGATAGATTGATTGATTGTGTTCCTATTATACCTTCAATAGTCATAACTCTTTATTTCATGCATTTTGACCTTTCATTAAACTTATTTAAATGTTAATTATTATATATTTTTTATTTATCATTAAATCCCATTTCAAAAAGGGGACATTACACTAATATCCAAACCGAATCATTGCAGCTATGACCAGTGATTGTTTCCTTACCACTGCATCATTTGTTGATAATGTATTGTTTTTTTATAACACTAAGGATGTGATTTGTGAATTGAAGACTCATCTTCCGACACATCAAGTGATGGAACATTTAGGGGCTACCAAAATCATCTTGAACATAGAGATCAGAAGAGAGAGAGCAAACAAAATATTTGGTTGGAACAAAGTAAGTATCTAAACTTAGCGTTAGAGAGATTTGGCATGACAAGTTACAAATCATTGTGTGTTCCTATTTTAGTGAAAACCAAGTTATCAATAGAGCATTTTCAACTTCTAGTGAGACGAAAGATGTGGCCTATGTACTTTATGCTAATGAATAGCTAAAGAGCTAAAGGGTGAAAAGCCCAGTGCAGAGAATGTTTTCATTGTTCCTCCCTCTAATAACAAATTCTTAATGGTGCTTGTGTACTAACCTGTATGCTCACCTGTACTATCCCGCTTAATGTTTTTTTTATTTTTCTTTAAGTATAGTAAATCTTGTCTCACAATAATAGTTGCACAAATAATTATAAATATGAAGTCAACCAAGCAATTGCACTTTTAAAAGTTTATTATCTAATTCAGATAAAATGCTTGAATATACTTCAGAAAAGATTTAACATATCCTTTGTATCTGTTGTTAATTTGTCTCAAATGTGCTGCATTATATCTTCACTAAAAGTAAAATTTCTTTGAAATGTCGCCAAAATCTGTTTAAATCAGGGGCTTTCATCTACTAACTCATAAATGAAAATTAGAGGGGTTTTATCCTCTAATTTCTAACCTAGAGGGATCTTTTTCCTCAAGTTGTTTGAACCACTGTCCACACTCCAAAAGTAGTGATGATCAGGTATAAAATGTATTCACAATGATATATCTACTCCTTGCTTGGTATTCCTTGAATAGAGTCTTCCTGTAAGCTTGAATCGAACAGATAAACTTAATAAACATATCTAAGACAGTGATAGAAAAGTAGAACCAAACACATAACACAAAAGATTATAGTGGTTTGGCAAATATGCCTACGTCCACTCTCAAAGCAGGGAAATCTCTATTTATCGTTTAACCAATACAATACATTCATGGTCTGCACACATATACTTATACACACACATACATCTGTGAATGAAGAGGCAAGAATGGGAAAGGTCATATGACTGTTAGGCTTCATATTCCCAACAATCTCCCACTTGAAGTCCAACCGGTACAACCATGAACAGTGACATCCCTGCTTTTCCACCTTTAATGTTACAATACCAAGCTCATAGACGATTTTAAAATCGCCAAACTCTGTTAACGAACAGTGCGAGTTAACCTTTTCCAAATTTTGTGAGATTGAATGCAATCTAGCACCAGAATATCTTCCATTACAACTTTTACAGGTGCAAACTCACCCATAAATCCATAATCAAAAACTTCTCTATGTGTAAGTTCAGAATATGCTTCTCCATTCATAGCAGAATCCTTGAACTTATACACAAACAAACATTTCCCAAGGTCCTCTCCGGACAAAACCATCCAGCACTGTGCATGCCAATTGATTTCAACTTTTGAATTAAGAAAACTATCCCCCACAGATTCAAAGGCAAAGAAGTCCTCCCAATCTGGAGCTTTTGCAGCAACTATCTGGATCAATTTCTCAACAAAAACATCACAAAAGTCAAGGGGCAAAACCAAATGCAGGGAATTCCACCCGCGGGAATCCTTAACTGCTCCCCAATCAACAAAGTTCAATCTATTTTCTTGGTGATTTATTTTAGATGCAACGCAAAATTTAGGATCTTCAAATAACCACCCCCCTTTACTCTGTCCTCTTGTTCTCGAAGAGCAGATAAGTGTTACGGCCTCCTGTCGTTGTATGTCAACAGATTGGAAATCATTGACATCAGATAGAAAAAATGTGTGAAGCTTATATCCAGACTGTTTTGCCATTGGACATGTTTCCTGTGTGAGAACGATTGACAGTTGGACTATGCGAGCTTGGAAAGCGAATTATGATGGTGCAACTTCTCTACGGAGTCATGCACACTTAAAGTGCGAAAGGCCTTCCTCTGCAGCCTTTAGAGCAACAACAAGCTCTTCGCGCACCATCAAAAATTCAGATTTGGTGGGGTCTTCCACTAGGTCTTTGTCGAAGATACAACTCAACCAGTCCACCTCCTTCATGGAGGAATCCAGACAGTCCAATTTGGAACCAAGAGTTTGATAAGTTGTCAAAACAATATCAAACTTACAACATTCCTTACCTTGACCATTACTCGCGATAAGTCCAATCCTGGCCTCAGGTGAAAACGTGGTACTACACACCGCTCTCATTAAGTAATCCCTCTGCATATTAAAATTGGTCTGTGCAAAGTTAAGAGCATTGTACAAGGCTCTCATAGCAGCCAATCTAACATCATCACCGCCATCGTTTAGGGAATTGAAATTCATGTCTTGCACAATGATATTGAAGATGGAACTCACCTCATCCGCAGCCAAAACATTGGATGAGACCTCCACAAGGGGGCTGCATATCCCAATAGATGGAGTCTTCAAAAATGAATTGAAGTCATAAGTCGTTGCCTCCCTGCACAGCCAATCCAATTCTAATATATTTTCTTTAACAAACGACATAACTGGAGGAACTACATCATCGCCTATTGTTCCTTTCACCAAGCCCATGTTTTCAACCGAATTCACAATTCTTGCCAGATTAGAATTAACCATCTTTGATCGGGGCAATACATAACCCTTCTTCTGCAAGATTTCTTGATCCAGAGTCCTTTTCTAAGACACAAATCCTTTGTTACTCATCTTACCCTTGCCAGCATAGATTGTGCGACTCTTCCTTGCCCTATTGTATGTGCTCTTCCAGATTCCCAAGAAGGCGGTTCTGAGAGCATGTAGTACATTTGCAACATGACCCCTTCTCCCAGATACAGTTGCAGGATCAAAACTAAGCAACACTGGCATGATACGCCCTCATAGTGCTGGCCGCCTCTTCGCAAGTTTTGCAAGACAGTTGATAAGAACAATGATTTCAGAACTCTAAAGCATTGTCAAATTTGGACATGGCAAGTGAGCCAAATTCTTGCTAACTTCCTGGCATTCGGCAATATGCTCAACAGGCCTGTCCCAATTTCTTGTACAAGCAACCAAAGAGGGTGTCGTTCCCTGCCCCTCCGCATTCGTAATAATCATAGGCTTCTTAACATCTTCAAGAATATGAAAAGGCTCCAAAGGGTAAGTCGAAATCTGTTCGGTTGCCTCAGCCTCTATTGCACTCAAACATGTTCCTTTCTTGTTATTTTTCACAGAAGCCTTAAATTCTCTGCCATAAGATACATAACAGAGCTGCATATCGCTATTCTGATCCAAATTATTAGCTACATCTATTTCCATTTCAGTGGCAAAATACTCAACATGATTTTCATATATTTCCATAGGCATAATATCAAATTCAACAGCATCAACAACTCTTTTGTCATCAACAACTCTTTTGTCACCAATAGCTACTCCTTTAAATTTCTTAAAAACATAATTTTTTATTTCTATTTCCCAATTTCTTACCTTTCATTTTAGCTGCTCCTTTTTTACTTCTTCTTGTTGAGGATTATGAGAAATCTTATGCCAAAGCTCTGCGCCATTGCTGTGAATTACTCCCACTTCATTCTGACTCTGTACCAAATATAAAGTATCTGATTTGTCCCCTTTTGCAATCACTAAGGACCCTTTTGTCACCTTCCATTTATTGGATTCCAACCTGACAATACATCCTTGAGAGAACAATTGCCCAGCTGAAATAGAATTATTTTTAATTTGAGGGACGTACTTAACATCCCGTAACAGCCAACTATTTCCATTGGCTAGTTTTAACAAAACATCTCCTTTCCCAACAATTTTAAGACATTTGTCATTTGCGAGAAAGAGCTTACCAAAATTACCGCTTTTGAAGGTTTTGAAAAACTCTCAGTGCGAGGTAATATGAAATAATGTTCCCGTGTCAAGCACCCAATCATTTGCTGCAACTTTTGTTGTGGTCAAAATAAGAGCATCGCCGTATTCCATATCCGCTCCTTGGATTTAACCAAGCTCTGATACCAATTGTAAGTTTGAATCGAGCAGATAAACTTAATAAACATATCTAAGACAGCGATAGAAAAGTAGAACCAAACACATAACACAAAAGATTATAGTGGTTCGGCAAATATGCCTACGTCCACTCTCAAAGCAGGGAAATCTCTATTTTTCGTTTAACCAATACAATACATTCATGGTCTGCACACATATACGTATACACACACATACATCTGTGAATGAAGAGGCAAGAATGGGAAAGGTCATATGACCATTGGTCTTCATATTCCCAACACTTCCTCCAACAGTCATGACTCTCCAAATGCCCCTTGATTGATAAACTCTACTAATTTTATTTTATAATATCAATTAATACTAACATGATTGTTGGTGTCACCTCCTTCATGGTGTATCACTGTGTTTTGCCTTTTACTTGTGACAAATTGTTATTGGAGATCTATAGTACAAATTGATCTTTTCCCACACAGTAAACAACTTTGTAGCAGATCTTATAAAACCAATATACATCACCTACGAATCTTTCGCCAAAACAGGCGTTCCTACACATCAATATTCAAATCTCTAACAGTCCTACAAAATCTATATCCCATCAATCACATTGCTTAATTGGAAGAATAAAATAAAGCTTCCAATAATTATTTTTCTAATTCCATTGATTTGATCATTGAAAAATATCAAGTTTCTTTAACTAATTTCGCAAATTTTATTTAAAAAAATGAGCATCCGGGTTAATAGAAAAACTTTATCTGTTCTGTTTAGTTTTGATCAGACTATTTAACAGCATTTCGATAGACTGGAGAAATAAAATCTTTTTATTGGGACTGAAATAATGTAATAGACGGCAAAGACGAATGGGATGAGCTCGAGTGGCAAAAACAAATGGGCTTCCACAGAACGCCCCCGGGTTGAAACCCGTGAGACATTATGAATTCTTGAAATTGGATAAAATATTGCACCCAACTTTCTATATGGGATAAATTCAAGTGGCAATAGAAAATAGGCTCAGTGTGAATCCGCAGGAGCAAATCCCACGGAGAAGTGCTCCCAAGGCATTGAAATTGATTATAATATAGTACACATTTGACATACCCCCAACAAATAGAGGCCGATAGAAAATACAATATCACTCTGAGGGAAAGATTTAATTATTTATAAGCCTAAAAAAGCCCTCAAATGTGTAATCTATAACAAAATGCTAACTTGCAAGGGGAAATTATCAAATCAAAGAATATGGAGCCGGTGTAAGCTATTTATACAACTATCGGTAGCAATTAGATCGAAGATAACCCAAAAATGGTGAGTCCATGAAATCAACAGTAATGAAAAAGGAGGTATGATCTACTAACCGCGAGAGAGAAAGCGAGATTTCCAGGAGGCATTAAATCCCTGAGTATTTCTTTCCTCCTTTGATCCGGTATCAACATTTCCTAGCAGGGCCGGTGACGAACATGGCAACGTCGATTTGAAGCGGCCGTGTGAGATTAACTTCCGTCCCGCCCCTCGCAGCATCCTTCCTTTACTCGATCCTGTCACTGTCGCAAATTAACAGAAATGCCCAGCCAAATCAACACAAAATACCCTCATTTGCGCTGTATAAAACCATATAAAAATTTGACTGGAAAAGAAGACAATGATCGAAACGGAAAGAGAAAGAACCTTATGCTGAAAAAGAACGGAAAAAATGCCGTGGCTCCTTCCTTCCTTGCACGGCTGTGGAATGAGGAGGTTGGTTATATGACGGGCCGCTATTATATTTGTGCAAAATATGAGCTTAATTTGTAGGTCATTTATGCAACAAAAGTTTTAATGAAGAAGTGATAGCTTAAAATCAATTATGTTTCCACTTGCCATCTAAACAAAACCTCTAATTTAGGAAAATAATTATGTTTCATTAGTTATAGACCCACATTATGTTTGTAATAGTGAGAGAGGGAGAGGAGGAAGATATTAGGATGGAAAGAGGGAGAGATAGATAGGGAAGAGTGAAAGATAGAGAGTGGGTAAGGAGAGGGAGGCGGGCGGGGGGAGATAAAGGTAGATATGAAGATATAGTGAGAGAGGAAGAGGGA
>MU223751.1:3148539-3164307 GCA_018584345.1 Thuja plicata
GAGAGATATAAATAGAGAGTGATTTAGAGAGATAAAGAGGAATAGGAAAATAGATAATGAGATAATGTGAAGGATAGAGAAATAAGGAGATAGAGGAAGAGAAAGATGTGAATAGAAAAAGATAGAGAGTGGACGGAGAGGGAGAATGAGGGAGAGATATGGAGTGAGGGAGAGATAGAGAGGTAGGGAAATAAAGGTTAGAGTGATAGGGATAAAAACAAATAGAGAGAGGAGGAGGGGAGATAAATAGAGAGGTAAAGTATAGATGATAGATGGAATGAATAAGAGATAGAGGTAAAGGTAATGATGTATTTGTAGAGAGGGGGGAAGGAGAGGGGGAGAGAGGGTGGGGGAGCGGGGAAGGATAGTGAGATAGATATAGGGAGAGAGAAACAAGAATGTGTGTATATGAGTGGGAGAGATATGGAGAAAGTGATATATATAACAAGGGAGATGTTTAAATGTATAGAGTGAGAGAGAGGGAGAGAGAGAAAGTGAGAGGAGATAGAAGTAGAGAAATAGAGAAAGAGGGAGAGAGGGAGAAATAGGTATAGAAAGAGGCAAGATAGGGATAGAAAGGAGAGGTAGAGATAGATTTAAGTTTAGAAAGATAGAGGGGGAGAGAGGTATATATATTTAACAGTTAAATAATATTATTATTAAAATTCATTTTTATTTTTTATTTTTTTTGGTCAGTAATAGGCCAAAGCCCTTTTATATTATATGATAAGTAATAAAATGTTACAAAGTGTTGGAAATAATGGAATGGTGTGTACTGAGAGGGGATGGGTGAATCAGTACCCTTAAAACTTTTATCTATTTATCCCTAGTAATCTTTTCTTGCATTACCAACCATATTGCTTTTCTACCTTATGCATGTAATATCATAACTTGAATGTAAGAACATGTAAGAAATCATAGAAACATTCATGAAATTTAGTTACAAATAACACAAGAATTGGTAACGCAGAAAACCCCTGTTAGAAAGTAAAAACTGCGGTGGGGATGAAACCCACAAAGCTTCACTATCTGCAGAATGGAAGGTGATGGTTAAGCCTACAAGTGTGATCACTTCTGATGATCTTTCCCTATTAGGAGTAACATGTTAGACTTGTTAAGTCTACTTTGTTAAGAGATTTTACCAACATTGTTAAGTGTGCACTCGGTTAAGAGATTTACAATAAGACTGTTAAGTCCACCTTCTTAAAGGATTTCTTCTATTTGCCACAATTGTTAGCTCGAGTAGTCAAAAATACTTATTGACCTAATGACTTGCAATCTTGAATTATTGAATACAGATCCTTTAAGTTCTCAAAATAATGTATCACCTAATTGTGATTGATTATACCTTTGTTATGCTCGGTAGCCTTGAATCTAGTTCTTCATAACTGAATTCTTCATTTTGTGTCTTTCTGCATGAAACTCTCTGTCTGATCCATAGATGTCTTCTTCGGCTACAAATCATCATGTTTTGATTGATTATACATCTATATATACAAAGGTTTTGACCTATTTAGGTTTCACGCTTTACAAGAAAAACTCTATGATCAAAGGTTTACAACTTGACCTTGATCTCCTAGTTTGCATGTTTATAATCAGTTAACTGATTAAAACTATTACATATGCTTTACTTGATCCGCAAGAAATGGATTTAAATCTATGCATAAAGCTACTTTAAAGATTAAAGCACTTTAGTTAACTTGAAGTTTTAGATCCACTTTTCTTGGGAATAAAACTGTCTCTCGGTAGACTGGTGCTCGGTGATGTTTCTGTGAATTGTTGTGTCGGGTTGCATTGTAAACTTGTCTTTTGGTGATCATGTAACCGACGGTCCAAAAATTGTTTCCTTGTATACTAATGACAACTTTATCCTTTTAGGATTTTCAATCTCCCCCTTTGGCATTAGTATCAAAAACTGATATGTGTAATATGTACACCAAGTGTTTACCTTTACCTAGTCAATGACTCCCCCTATGTGCATGCCTTAGTAATTTTTCCCTTTTTTGTATGTACACAAGTTTTCCCCTTTTTAATTAATATGTATACATTGTTTCCCCCTTTTGAGTATCATACTATGTGCACATTATATTTCCCCCTTTAGTATACATCATATATTTCCCCCTTTTTTTGAAAATAATGACAAAGGTGTAATACTTACAACTTGTCCAAGATGTGTGAATGGGATTTCTTAATGTCTTCCATCAACTTCTCCCATTTTTCCTTGAGGTTTTCTAGGGTAATGTGTTCCAAAGTGATTCGGGCATGCATGTCATAGATACTCTTGGTATCTGACATATCTGGGGTGAAAATTAATGTTTTTTCCGAAGTCATGTGTTGTTGTAGCAATGTGAGATTCGGGAGTAATAGAGATCAGTTACCTCATCTCGGATTTTGGATTCTACCTTTTGGATCTCAAGTCTCAACCTTTTGGATTCTACAATCTTCTCATAATGAAACTTGAATGCATTTTCATCGGTTGTGAGACTTTCTGCACTAGCTTTAAGATCTGCATCTATCTTAGCAATCTTTTCACTATTCTCCTTAGTGAAATGCTCTATTGTGCATAATTTTTGAACTAAGGTAACTACTTTTGATATAGTAGGTTCCAATGTATTGACCAATTCAGATAGTTTTACCTTGTTCTCTGCCACTTCTTGGCTGATTTTCTCTGTTAACTTGTATTGGTACTTCTCTTCTGCTCGTTCTTTAATCAGCTTGTTAGCTTCCACATTCTGTCATGTAATGGCCTTGGTGAGAACTACTAATTGATCAAGTATTGGTGCATTTTGATCAATTTGAGTGTCGAGTACTATCTGCAATAATATTTCTTTTATATTATTGAGGACTTGTGAATTTTTGTGCTCCTTCTTGAGCTTGTCTTGCATTGCCTTCCTTTTACAAAGTTCACCATACTTGGTCAGTGACTCAGGATCCAATGTTCTAGGATCACAGTCGGGTATGTCAATGATTTCTTCAAGTGTGACTAGTGCCTTGTTTTTCTTCTTCTTCTTTGAAATTGTACTGGAAGCAGGGGTATGTAGAACTATAGCAAGTTCCTTCTCTGTTTCTTGTGATTCAGGTGATTGTGTTGGAGGTGTGGCACCTTTGGTATGCTTCTCGGTATTAATGTGTTGGTTGGTAGTAGACGTCTCTACATAAACCTTATCTTTATCTACAGTATTGTTTGCCTCTTTGGTTTCCTTGGCATCACTCTATATATCCTCTCCACTTGTTTCTTTTTGCTCATCATTTGTATCCTTTTGCTCCCCATGGTCATGACATTTATCCTCTGGTATGTTTGCATCAGGTTCAGGTGTTTTTTCCTTCTCTTCAGTGATTATATTGATAGCTTGTATCAATAAAGGCATGTGACCTGGTACATTTACCTATGCTTAGTGGCATTATTGACATCTTCATCATTCTTGGGATCATCGTCAGAATCAATATGAGTTATATCTTTTATTATGATATATGTTTCCCCTAATGTTTGTAATATCTGAGGTACATCATCCATTTCCTTACTTGCCTCTATTGTCAAATCAATTGGATTGGCATCCTCAGTGTCATTGATGGGGATATGTTCAGGGCTCGATGTGATTTCCTTTTCCTCAATGTGAAGTGTCTCGGTAAGAGCCAATACCTCTTTAGGCTGATTAAAGATTTCATTCCAAATGTCATTGCTTTATTTTTCAAGTTCTTCTAATTTGCCCTGTAGTACTTTGTATGCTATCATCTTTGCTGAGAACTTCTTTGCATGCTCCTTCATTATTTCATCAATCTCTACAACTTTAGACTCGGGTGGCATGATTGTAACTAGGGATCTTTCCCTTAGTTGTTTTTTCTATGTGCAAGGCATATGTCCATCTTGGTGATATTTTATCTTGCAGCTCTTGTGGCATATTCTGGTTGAATTGTATAGGTACATACTTGTATGCAGCCATTGCTTTAATTATGGCTTCTTCTATCTTAATCTGGTCTTTGGGAGATAAGGTTAGCCATTGTCTAATCTTGGAATGTGATATGCTCCTTGTGTTGATGATTGAATCTAAAACTTCATCAACTGTATTAGGAACTTTTAGCTTTTCAGTTTTGAGTCCTTGTTCACTCTCATCCTATTTTGTGTCATCCTTGTCCTCTTTTCCTCTTATATATTTCCTTCTTTTTCTCGGTGTTGATGGCCCTGTTTGACGCTTTCTTTTCTGATATGTCCTCACATTACCTTTCTTTACTGGTGGTGAGTCTACCTCTTTTGTTGTCTTTCTCTTGGTCCTAGATGCAGCTGTGACATTAGTAACTTTTGTCTTCTTGGCTGGGGGTGCATCAGATTCAGTAGACTCTGAGTCAGTTATCTTTTTTCCTTCACCGACGGGTAACTGTCCCTCGGTGACATCTTGTTCTGATTCTTCATTATTTATCGACAGTTTCTTTGCAAGTGTTTTCATCATCTTTGTTTTCTTCCTGTCGATTTTCTTCACTAATAAGCCAGTTTGATTCTAGACTTGACTTCTTCATAAGTGCCAAATCTTCTCAATGTGTTGTCCACTGGTTCATTTAGTAAGGCTTCAATAGCCTTTGTGGCCTGATCAATTTTGATCTCATAGTCCAATGGTGCTAACCATGTTGTCCTCGGTACAACTGGTTTGATTAGAGTGGTGTCGATATCCACTATGAAACAAATGTTATCTTTGTATTGTTCTACCAGTTGTGCAAGGATTCTCATTCTCTTATGCATTTTATCCTTAAAAGTAGTGAAGTATGCCCCTAGTGACTTAATAAATTCACTAATCTGTGTAGTTATAGGTCGGGTTGTGTCCCATGTGACATTACCGATAGAAGGGAAGAAATTATGGAAGTAGAAGAATGTGCACATGAGGAGTGAACTGAACTTACATGAATTAGATCTGGCTGACCTAATTGTCCTCATATTCTCCTCTAGTTGCTTCAGTAGCGACTCAGATGAGTCCAGTTGTAGTCCCTTCTTTACAATCTTATAGGTAGTGTCAACTGCTCCACATGCTATGTTATTCAATCTGCTAGCTTGGAAAATTTTGTACCCAATCACACATGCACCGAATTTCATCTCTGGGTCGGTGATTGTACTGAGTTTCAACCCTCTTCCATTCCATCCTACCTTAGTTAAATTTTGAATATCGGGGCATGATGGATGCTTTAGGTCTTTAGCCTTGTTGGTTATTAGATAACCAGTTACAGCTTGAATCACATCCTTTATGATTGGTTTTGGTTCATCCAACCACATTTTCCTATCATGTACCCGACTAAGTATAATTTGTATCCACTTAGTCTTAAACTCTTTCGGGAATAGTAGAGCATGGGTTAACCCTTTCACCTTAAAATGCTTGTGTTTGTCTTTCAGGTTTCCATCTTGGCATAGCTTCTTGTAAGCTTCCTGAATTTCTAGGTCTCTGATCTCTACAATCGTGTAGTGGATATATGATCGGACGTCTTATACCAGCAAAACCCTAGGAGGTGTACTTGAGAATTCTCCTTGGTCATCGGGTTGAGAAGCAACCTCAGGGAAAAACTTATAGGTTGGCTCCTCACAGGTTTTGTTCTTGATCAGGTTGATCTTCTGTTCATTTGTGTTCTTGCTCTTCGTGACCCGTGAAGTGGTTTCCATTGTTGATAAAATTAGGGCTTCTTCATAAATAAACAATGAGCTTGGTAAGTCTTGTTACTTACTGGATCTTCGTTGTGGATGCTCGAAATCTTTTGGAAGTTATTTGGAATTGCGGTTAATAGCTCTACAATCTTGTCATTGTGAATCGCTCTTATCGCTCTGTACTTCACTCTTTTTCACTTTGGTGAAAGAATGAGCTCTTTGTCACCCTTTTTATAGAAAATAACCTAAGTCATGCATTAAATGCTTCAGCTACCACTCGGTCGATGAAACAAAGATGCTCGAGTATCATACCAAAATTTTCATCATCGGTGAGTATACAATGCTCGAGGTAAGTGAAAACTTAGTTGCACTTTTCACAGGTTCACTAATAGTGTTGGGTATGTAGCAAAGACTTGATTGTCTTTCACATGTTTACTGATGATTCTCGATTTATATTGACAACTTGGTTGTTTTTCATGTGTACACCGATGATGCTTGGTGTGTATTGACCGATGCGACTGGATTTACAAATTCATAACAAGTAATACCATAGTGCATCTCCATTCATGCTAATTTGGCATTTTATCAATGAATGTTGGAACTGATGTAAAATATAGCTTTGTAGAGTGCAGTTCCATACTTACTTGTATTGCTTTGGCGGGGTCGTGAGATCACCTAATCCATTAGATGAGGTGTCACCAACTGCATTGCTTGGTCCAGCATTATCATTGTTTGAAGCTTTCCTCCACATTTTATTTCTCATCCTCCTGATGTCTTCAATAGTATTTCCATTTGCAAAAGTGTTTGTCTTTGTCACTCAGTCTCTACAGTCCTTGCTTAGGTGACCAACCTTATGATAGTGTAAGCATGCCATTCTAGAGTTAGTCCAGTTTTTGGATCTTTGTATCCATTTCCTCATGCAGTTTGCAGCTATATGTCCATATCTGCCACATGTTGTGCAGTTTGTCCAAGTGTTGTAATCCCATACATATGAGTTACCGACTCTTCTCAGTTGATATGCATTTTCCTTCTCTTTCGGTTTCCAAGCTCGATTTAACCTTTTTCTACACTCTTGAAATGTGTGGCCATGTAAATTACAAGTAGAACAATGTTTTTCCATGTAGGATTTCTTCTTTGGTTTGTTCTGCTCATATCTACATTCATGTGCTTTGTGTCCATGCTTTCCACAGTTATAACATTTACCTATGAATGTAAAAGTAGTTTTAGGAATACCTTTTGCTTTGCTCCTGCAGACATTCGATGTGTGGCATGGTTTTCCACAGTGATTGCATGACTTCTTCTTTGGTCTTGGATTTGAGTAGACATTCCTTTGATCAACTTGGTTTGATGAATCTCCATGCTTGGTATACCCTAAGCCAGTATTGTTATTGAGTCTTCTTTCTCCATTCAAAAATTCATCCATTCTTTTTGTATTGTCTTCATATTTCTTGATCATATCATTGTGCTACTTTTGGATCATCATTTCATGCTCTAGTTTCTCATTTTCTTCTTTGAGTTCACCAATAACTTCCAATTTTTCATTAGGTTCTATTTTCACTCGATTGGCCTCATGAATCATAAGAACTATTTGATTGGTGATCTCAATTTGATGTTCAGTGAGTCTCTGTATCTTAGATTATTTCTCTTGTAACTTTTCAGTAATCTTTCTTCTATCATCAATAGCCAATGTTCTTTCTTGTTCAACTTGTCTAGCATTATTCATGACATCAATCATTCTTACCATCTGTGTCTCTAGACTGATCTGTAGTATCTTAACTTGTTCTATCATATGTTGTTTGATTTCATTTAGGTCTGCAATGGTTCCTTCAAATGTGTCAGATGTATTACTAAATCATGATCCTGATGAATTGAATAGATATGGTATCTCTTCTTCATGATAGTCAATTTCATTGTTGTGAGTTACCATTATTTTTCTTTCATCTAATAACTCTCTCATCTTGATTCTTTCCTACTTGTATTGCTCAAAGTAAATCTGTATTTCCAGCTTTTGATTCTCAATACCTCTATCAAGCCTATACCTTTTCATTGTATGATAGTTTCTCTCAAGTGATTTAAACTTTTCCAAATAAGAGATCTAGCTCTGATACCAATTGTTGGAAATAATGGAATGGTGTGTACTAAGAGGGGAGGGGTGAATCAGTACCCTTAAAACTTTCATCTATTTATCCTTAGTAATCTTTTATTGCATTACCGACCATATTGATTTTCTACCTTATGCATGTAATATCATACCTTGAAAGTAAGAACATGCAAGAAATCATAGAAACATTCATGAAACTTAGTTACACATAACACAAGAATTGGTAATGCAGAAAACCCCTGTTAGAAGGTAAAAATTGCAGTGGGGATGAAACCCACAAAGCTTCACTATCTGTAGAATGGAAGGTGTCGATTAAGGCTACAAGTGTGATCACTTATGATGATCTTACCCTATTAGGAGTAACATGTTAGACTTGTTAAGAGATTTTAACAACATTGTTAAGTGTGCACTCGATTAAGAGATTTATAATAAGACTGCTAAGTCCACCTTCTTAAAGGATTTCTTCTATTTTCTACAATTGTTAGAGAGTAGTCAAAAATACTTATTGACCTGATGACTTGCAATCTTGAATTGTTGAATACAGGTCCTTTAAGTTCTCAAAATAATATATCACCTAATTGTGATTGATTAATACCTTTTTTCTACTCGGTAGCCTTGAATCTAGTTCTTCATAACTGAATTCTTCCTTTTGTGTATTTCTACATGAAACTCTCTGTCTAATCCATAGATGTCTTTTTCAGCTACAAATCATCATGTTTTGATTGATTATACATCTATATATATAAAGGTTTTGACCTATTTATGTTTCACGCTTTACAAGAAAAACTCTATTATCAAAGGTTTACAACTTGACCTTGATCTCCTAGTTTGCATGTTTATAATCGGTTAAACTGATTAAAACTATTAAATATGCTTTACTTGATCCACAAGAAATGGATTTAAATCTATGCATAAAGCTATTTTAAAGATTAAAGCACTTTAGTTAACTTGAAGTTTTAGATCAACTTTTCTTGGGAATAAAATTGTCTCCCGGTAGACTGGTGCTCAGTGATGTCTCTATGAATTGTTGTGTTGGGTTGCACTGTAAACTTGTCTTTTGACGATCATGTAACCGACGGTCCAAAAACTATTTCCTTGTATACTACTGACAACTTTATCCTTTTAGGATTATCGCAAAGATGGGTCTCCATTCAAACAGGCACTGGTAGGAAAGAACAGAGAAGAAAACCTCCAGTATAGCCTGGGACCTAAGTCCTATATAGCTTAATATATACAATTTGAAAGGGGCATACCCCAATTTCTAGGGTCTATTAAGGATAATTCCATTCCCTGATATTTTAGTATATTGAGAATTTATTACATTTGCCCCATTATTTCGGGGTCTTTTAGAAGGTATACCTTCCTTACAAATAATTTTAGTAAAAATTCAAATTTACATAAAGAAGATTTGGCTTTGTTTAATCCTTTCATTGAAACTTGGTGACTTTGAGCGTTTCACCATTGGTAACAAATTCCAAATCAGCAAAATCCACAGAATATCAACGGTTGCGTACAATGTTTCTTAACACGATTATGGTTAGTAGTCCTTTAAATATTCCATTCAAAAAAAGGAAAATCAAAAGAAAATTGCAATTACCTTTCACATATCTGTTAAGTTATTAATTAGTCCAAATATCAAGCATATAATTCTATTAATTATCTTTGTCTATATTGTCTGTATATTATCGCATATCTATTTATACGTTCAAAAAAACTGTATCCTATTTTGTTGTTTGAGTATTTTGTAAAGAGGTTTTTGTTGGAAAGGGGTAAGGAGATTATTTGTTAATTGTTGTTTGATTTGATTAAAGTGTGTTGAATTCCTTAATCCTACTTTACATTTAATTGAATTTTATTGATTGTGTATTGCAATTGTGATTAGGGAAAAGGTAAGATGCTCCTTTTCTATCCTCAAATGCACAAATGGAAGATCCAAGTTGATCAACCCCAAAAGAAGGGTTAATGCACAAATGAATCAACTATTTGGAAAGAGAACAAAGAAAGGGATCGTAAATTTTGTTAATTGATTAAATGAATATGTTTAATTACAGTAATTGAAAAGGATAGGAAGAAGAACCAACCTTACAAAATTGCAGATCAAAGAATGCTATTTTCTAAGGTCTGTAGACAAATTTGACAGATGATCCCGAACTGGAACGCAGAGACGAACAAAACCCAGAAATATTTTTCCATTCTGATGTCGTCTTATGAAAAAGGTCAACCTTGACCCAAAAATGTCAACCTTGACCCAATAATGTCAACCTTGACATGCACATGTCCGACAGAGAATCTGTTCGCGTCATCTGAAAGAAATCCGAAAAGGGTATCCAGATCTGTGTCCAAATTTGCAGTCCTAAACCTGTACCTGCAAGAAAAAAAGGATTGTTTGTTGTGGGGGAGGGGTTTTCCTTAGTCAAACCCTGGTTTTGGAATTAACCTCAAATATATGTAATTGAAATTGCATAAAGATAAACAAAGTAAATGCACGAATTCACCTTGCTTATAAAAGTCCTTGTGGCAGATTCGAATCCGTGGATCCACAAGTATGCTTCAAAATGTGGAATGTAGAAAGGTAGGATGTCTTCAATCTCTTTCTTGTAGATCTCCAACACCAAGTCTTGAATGGGTTCTTGAATTTGGAATAGGCTTGGAAGAAGGTGGAAGGAGAGATCACCAAAAGGGCACTATGTAGCTTGAATCCTTCAACGGCCTCCAATGGATCTCCTTCATGAAAATGGATGCTTGAATGGATGAATTCTTGCTTGAAATCTTGCTCCTTAGCTTGCTTTAACTTCACTTGAAGATAGTTTGAGAATGCTTGATCACGATTAGAAGACTTTTCGCACTTGGGAGACTTAGAGGAAAAGAGAGGAGAAGGCTCCCTTTTATATGAAACTAGAGCACAATCTTCTAAGGAGGCTGACATAGGATAATTAAATTCCCATTAAAGCCTTTACCACTAGGAGAGGACCTATATTAAATATAATTTAGGAATCAATGCTTCAGAACCCGAAACAACTGACCCGGAAGCTGGAAAACACTTTTTACAAAGACCGACATCCAAAAACCGTGAGACCCTGGGATCTGAACCCTGGGTCAAGGTCGAGGTCGACCTTGACCTAGGTCAGGGTCAAGGTTGACCTTGACCTAGGTTAGGGTCGAGGTCAACATAGACCTAAAAGGTCAACCCTGACCTTAAAGCCCAGAATCACCAGTCTATAGTCCAGAATGCAGAAATCAAGCTAAAAAGGAGTGGAAAGAAGGACAAAATAGGGGGGAAGCAATGTCAAGATCAGGAACCCATTCAAGGCACTTGTCATGACCCCAAATCACTTACTCAGAAGGCTAAAAAAGTCTTCAATGGAAGTGCTTCCATTTTCTGACTATACATTTAGCCCCCACTTTAGCAAGAGTATGAGCTCAACACAAACTCTTGGTAAAGGAGAACATAAAGAACAAACAATCTTTTTGGAACCAAAAGGGATAAAGAAACGCTCAAGCCCCCAAGGGACCTAAGTCTTTATCACCCTAAGATCACAATAAGAGAGACATCACTTAGTTAAGGAGAGAGAGAAAGGGTGTGATTATCTTGCCCAATGAGAACTTATGTCTCATTGTGAACCGCACAAAAAGCGTAACTAGAAAGATGAAGTTGAACTGCCAAGTGAATGTGGCTACTGACTAGTCAACCCATCAGGGAGATCCGTTCTTAAAGGGATCAAAACATTGTAAATTGAAACTGGTGGGATCAAGAGATCTATGTGATATTTAAACTGGAGGGATCAAGAGATCCTAAAAAATGTAAAAATGAACATGCTTTAAGGATTAGTTTCTTTTAACCCATAAAGGGAAAAGTTTTAAATCTTGAAAACTATTTTGAATGTGCGTGTGTGCAAAAAGTGAGTAGAGTGTATGCCCCCGCGTTAAATTCATTGCTAACACTTTAACAAGAGCAATGGTTTTAACGGAAACATCAACAACTCTACGGATTACCTTTCCATTGTGAGATGCCCCCAAAGGAAGACAAATCAAGGGAAATAAAACATAAACATACATAAGAACACAAGAGGGATCTACCTAATGTGGGTTCAGTATGATCATAAGATAACATGTACATAGAAATATAATATTATTGCAAATGAATTGACATCATTCCCCAAAGAAAGTAGAACTACAATCACAAAGGAGGAAAGAAAACTAAAGAGTTACTAAGAGGAATCTTTTTGGACCACAACATGGAGACCAAAAAGAATTAGTGCTACCATGTCGTAGATCTAAGAAGATTGTACAAGGAAAACAATTACAAACAATAGCACAAGTACAACATAACATGAAATAACATATAGAAGAATGTAGATACATATAGAGGAATTGAACAATAGTTTTGATTCCTTTATCACCTTGCACCAACAAAGTAATAAGGGTTGTATAAAAGGATCTAACAAACATTTAGAAAAACACATTACGGGAGAAGAACAATACAACATATAAACACAAAAAGGGCTACCATAAAGGATGAGCCAATCAAGCATGTTGTCAACTCTCCCCATCTTGGTTTATGTTATTTAGGGTAGGTGGGAAACTCGCAAAAGGGACTATATCCAATATAGTAGGAATGATAGCCAGTTCCAAACAATGATCCTCTTGAGAATCACAATGCTCATTACTAGGTGTAATTGTTAATTGAGTTGAAATCATATGAGGTAAATAATTATCAAGATCAATGGTCTCATATTCATCACTAGGATCAATAGGATCATCGAGAGTGTCCTCCTCATCAAGGTTGATTGAAATGGGATCCAAGATGCGAATAGGATCATCATACTCATTCATCTTAACATAATTATGAATATTAACATCTAACGCATCAGGCATGGGTTGATCGAAGGTAGGTAATGAGTTTTGAATCATAGAAGCATTGGCTCTAGCATTAGCTCTACGCTTCTTACGACGTTCATTAGCAGATGTGTTATGTTTAGCTTTGTTTGGCACATGTTGAGAACTAGGAGGAATGACAACAAGTTCCTTCACAGGTTCTATAGGAGGATTCTCAATAGGTTGTAATGGGAGAGTAGAAGTTTGATCAATTTTATTAGCAACAATGGATAAAGGAGGAATTGCAGTAGGCAAAAGACCACGGTTGGAATCAATCTGAGGCATACTTTGTTAGATTAGGCTGAAAGCTAATCTCCCAAGAACACCTGCATGCATGACAGTTACAAGACAGAAGCAAAAGACAAAAGAGAAGACAGAAAGCTATGGCGGCCAAAAAGCCAGCGACATCGAATCCATGTTGAAAGAAAAAGCCTTCTATATTATCAACTAATGAATACAATACAATCTCCTTAAAGAAAAGTAAAGAAGTGAATCCTTATAAAAGGAATCACGAAACCCTAAAGGTGAAAACCCTAAAGAATTATAAAGTTGCCTAAGTGTAACTTAAGCAT
Source organism: Thuja plicata (assembly GCA_018584345.1). Lineage (NCBI taxonomy): Eukaryota > Viridiplantae > Streptophyta > Pinopsida > Cupressales > Cupressaceae > Thuja > Thuja plicata. The sequence goes on from MU223751.1 coordinate 3,161,708, forward strand.
AGAGTAGATAGACTAATAATTAAATGAATTAATTATTAGCTAAACTAAGACTACTCTAACACCCCCCTTAAGTGTAACTTAGGGAGAAGAAAAATAGCTAAACAACTGCAGAAAGAAGGAAAGATGGGTCCCGGCAACAAGGCCTGATCAGGTACCCAAAATAAGAAAGAAACTAGATGAAGGAAACTAAGCCTTCAATCTAGGGAAAAGATGTCCCAGGGAAAGGAAAAAGAATGAGCAAGAAGCATCTCCGAAGCATGAAGATGAAAACTCTGTCAGAAGAGACTGTTGGAACCCCCACTAAAGTGCATGACCAGGTAGAGAAGACAATGTCTGAAGAGCTGATCAATCGAACCAGGAAGCAATAGAACCAACAAGTCAACCCCCCCATAATGCTGAACTGGGAGAGGTGACAGGAACACTGAAATGCAATGCCAGAAACATCTACGGAAGAAAGAACCAGGAACACCAACAGTGCAATAGAAGTACACACATAAGATAAAGGGCGGTGTCACCGACACACAACATGGGCTAATTTCATGGAAGGTACACTCACTTGACAAAGGTGGATGCGCCTAAAACGGCATAAGCATCATAACCCCCCATGGCACTTTATAACAGAGTGCGAGTACAAAGATCAGACAAGGTGTACAAGATCCCAGAAATGCAGAAGTAGGCACTTTATCTCAGTGCGTTTACAGAATAAAGATGCATCAGAAGAAGCATTCAAGCTTAGAAGTCAGAAAGAAGAGTGAGCTAGAAAATCAGAAGAAGAGATCCCACAATCTACTAGAGTGCATAAACTGCCAAACTCAGAGGAGAGAAAACCTGGAGCAAAATCTGGAAAAAGACCTCTGCAACTGAATAGATCACTGAACCAACTTTTCGACGATATCTGGTTTGCCAAGAACGGAGTCCGAATGAGCTAGATATGACTCCCGGAAGGCAAAAACACATATCAGAATTCAATAGAAAAAAAAGTTATCAAAAAAGTAGACCCAAAAATCTAAATCACCATAATCAAAAAGAGCTCAGAAAGAGCTTTCCGACAATATAACGAAGTCCAAAAAAGGCCTTCGTATGCTCCAGATAGAGCCAAAAAGGTGAGAAGGGCTCAAAATTGCTCTAAAAGGCCAAAAAGAAGCCCCTGGGGCTAAAAAAAAATTGGGCCCCCGGGCGCATGGCGCGCTCAGGGGCTAATCCTGGGCTCCTGGTCGCTCATACGACTAGCCGCAGGGCTAAAAGTGCCTGACGGGGCTAGTAAAAGGGCCGTCGGTGGCGGGGCCAAGTGGAGCGGCGAGCGGGAGGTAGAACCGGGCGGCGCGGGGGCACAGACTGTGGTGCCAGTGGAGGGCGGTGGGCGGAGCGAGCCGACGGGGTGGCGGGGGCCGCGGAGTGGAGGCGGCGGTGTCGGGAGGCGACTGAGCTGTGCGAAGAAGGCCAGGGAAGCTGAGCGGCGCGGGGGCCAGAGCGTCGGAAGTCGAGAGGCGGGTCGTTCACCGTCTGACGGTGGTGGTGCGCCAGTGGCCCAACGGTGGTGTGGCAGTGGCCGAATGAAAATTGCAAAGACAACATTTTTAAAACACATTAAAATCATTAAAAAATGATTTTTTTTCTCGAAAATCATGCCCGTACGACCCTGGAAGGCCAAAAAAATTCTCCCCGAGGCTCCGGTGTCCAAATCGGACGTACCTTATATGGATTTTGGGGTTTTTGGGCCTTCTAGACGCAACTAAGAGGTCAATTTTGGTCCAAAGTGCCTCAAAAAATAAAGACCCCCCAGAACCAATGAAAACACCGAAAAAACTTCTGAAACCCTCTGTGCTTCAACAAAACAGGAACAGCCAGCTGCAGAATGGCTCTGATACCATGTTAGATTAGGATGAAAGCTAATCTCCCAAGAACACCTGTATGCATGATAGTTACAAGATAGAAGCAAAATACAGAAGAGAAGACAGAAAGCTATGGCGGCCAAAAAGCTAGCGACATCGAATCCATGTTGAAAGAAAAAGCCTTCTATATTATCAACTAATGAATATAATACAATCTCCTTAAAGAAAAGTAAAGAAGTGAATCCTTATAAAAGGAATCACGAAACCCTAAAGGTGAAAATCCTAAAGAATTATAAAGCTGCCCAAGTGTAACTTAAGCATAGAGTAGATAGACTAATAATTAAATGAATTAATTATTAGCTAAACTAAGACTACTCCAACATACTTAACTCAGCAATTTTGCGATGTTTGTAAGCTTGATAGGAGTGAAAGAGATGATCAGGGTGAGAAGGACATGAGTTAGGTAAAGAAGACCAAATAAAATCAAGAGTAGCACAATCTCTAGGCCTAGAAGGTTGAAACAAACTATGATTAATTATTTTTACTTCTCCATTATGAATGAACTTAAGACATTTATGAATGGGAGAAGCAATAGCAGTTATCCAAGGTAAACCAAATTTGATTTGAAATTGATCTGAAGCAGGAATAATGATGAAGGTAGTATCTATAACTTTACCACAAAGTTCAACAGGTAAGTTAATAGAACCAAGTGCAGGATAAAGAAAGCCATTACAAGTTTGGATCCATGCATCAGATGAATCATAAAAA
>MU223751.1:3165371-3176770 GCA_018584345.1 Thuja plicata
TTGTTGAATGAAGGAATTGGCAAGTTTAGGAAAAGAATCAATGGAATAGGGAGGTAAGGAACAATACCATTGTAAAGCCTTATCTTGAAAGGTTCTAGCAAACAATTTAGCTAAAATCCTATGGTCACAAGCATAATCACTACAAAGGATTTGAAATGTTTTAACATGAGTAACATGATCACCTTTACCATTATAATTCTCAAGATGAGGCATATCGGCTTGCCGAGGGACAGTAGCACGAATGATGTCTAGGGATAAAGGACTACCCATATCACATGTAGGAATGCTAAATTTGGAGTGAGTTAAAGATGCAAGTTGTTGTTGTAAAGATGACACAGTTTGAGCCAAACTAATAATTGTAGAATCATTAGAGTTAACAAGTGACATAGAAATATTAGGAACACTAGGAAAAGTGTAAGAAGCAGAAGGAATAGAAGACACAACTGGTGGAACATTAGGGACCATAGTTGGAATAGGATTAGTATAAGTAAAAGGCACACTATGATATGAAGGTTGTGAGGTAGGTAAAGATATCGGTGGAGCACTCACAGGGATAGGTACGCTTGGGAGAGAAGTTGTTATCAAAGGAGGAGTGTAAGTAGGAATACTAGGTAGAGGAACAGAAGAAGGTCCTACACTAGTGACAATAGGTGTGAATCCTAACTCTTGAGCCTCTTGAACTAAAGGTTTAACATTCAAATTCACAAGATGAGTAATACTACACAAGAAATTAATACCTTGATCATTATCATAGAGAACTTTCTTAAGAGCCTCTATAGCTTGGATAGAATCTTGATTATGGTTTTCTTGGATAAGCCAATTTCCCATTTTATCAAGGTCGGTTGAAAGGTTTTGCACTTGTTCAGGAGGAACTCTTAAAGTGTCATCTTCATCATGAGATGAGTGAGAAGAGTTATGCTCCATAGAAGGATTGGAATCATGAGTTATCAAATTATCATCTGGGATCCTAAGGAAAGGAGAGGAAGACTCAAGATCAAAGGAACCCATAAGTCTACGGCTTCTTCTAACTAGGATACTATAAGTAGGACTAGATGTGGTAAAGCTCATACACCAATACAATGCAAATGAACTAACACAAAATTTTGATCTATTGAATTTAAATGCAATTTGAAAGAACATGCAAGATCTAGCATAAACAGTATAAATCTAACACCAAAAAAGAAAGAGTTGTCTATCGCGGGTTCACCAAAATGTAAGGTGTGGGAAAAGGATAAGCGGATTTGATTGTTAATTATTATTTGATTTGATTAAAGTGTGTTGAATTCCTTAACCCTACTTTACATTTAATTGAATTGTATTGATTGCATATTGCAATTGTGATTAGGGAGAAGGTAAGATGCTCCTTTTCTATCCTCAAATGCATAAATGGAAGATCCAAGTTGATCAACCCCAAAAAAAGGGTTAATGCACAAATGAATCAACTATTCAGAAAGAGAACAAAAAAGGGGATCTTAAATTCTGTTAATTGATTAAATGAATATGTTTAATTACAGTAACTAAAAAGGATAGGAAGAAGAACCAACCTTACAAAATTACAGATCAAAGAATGTTGTTTTCTGAGGTCTATAGACTATTTCTGAAAAATCTGATAGATGATCCCGAACTGGAATGCAGAGACGAACAAAACCCAGAAATATTTTCCCGTTTCGATGTCATCTTATGAAAAAGGTCAACCTTGACCCACAAATGTTAACCCTAACCCAATAATGTCAACCCTGACCTGCACAGGTCCGACAGAGAATCCGTTCACGCCGTCTGAAAGAAAGCCGAAAAGGGTATCCAGATCTATGTCCAAATCCGTAGTTCTGAACTTGTACCTGCAAGAAAAAGATGATTCTTTGTTGTGGGGGAGGGGTTTGCCTTAGTCAAACCCTGGTTTTAGAATTAACCTCAAATATATGTAATTGAAATTGCATAAAGATAAACAAAGTAAATGCACGAATTCACCTTGCTTATAAAAGTCCTTGTGATGGATTCAAATCTGTGGATCCACAAGTATGCTTCAAAATGTGGAATGTAGAAAGGTAGGATGTCTTTAGGGTGCCAACAAGAAGTTGAGTCCACTTTATGGCCAAAAAGTGGAACTATTTTTCCTGTTTTTTCAAATTCATCTTGTTTGAGATGAATATTTGAATATTTGAAGCACTTAGAGATTGAATCTTAAAAAAATTCAGTAATAGAATTTGTATCAATTGAAGTCTACTTTCCAAATATGTAATTTATTTTAATACTCAGATGATAAAATTTCATGTTCAGTAGTAATTACAAAAACCCACATTTTAAAAGTCACTGTTTTAGGACCATACTATGCCCGTGTATGGCAAGCAAAATTTGACCTAAATGAAACTATTTATCTTAATCCTTTTGGGATATGGTATGTAACACAGCTAAGATTGATGACAATATTTTTTTGTATTTTTTGTTGAATATATTTTCTTTTATTAATTTTTTATTAGACATAATTGTTGTTTTTAAAATCTCTCGTGTACGACAAGCATAATTTGACCAAAACATATGATTTTTTTATTTTTTTTTTAAAGTGTGTAGAATTGTCTCTAGTTTGATGTCATATAATTTTTGTTGCGAGAAAATTTCAAATAAAAAAGTTATTAAAATAACAAAATATCCTATTATCTCTAGTTTGTGGACCTATTTCAGTAGAAATTCAATGAAAAATATAAATTTTAATCAAATTTTTTTAAAAATTACATATTTAGAATTTGTGCAGTCTGATCTATAATGGGTTTTTATTTTGTCAAAATATTCCTCTGAAAAAGTCTTCAGATATATGTCCAAAGTCCTTATTTTGTATGGACACTAGTAGAGCCTTCAAGTTGCAGGTCAAACTAGGTCCAAGGCTATGGTTCGGCTACCCAAGCCTCTTTCCAAACCAAAAGCCAATAGTAAAAGCGGGCTTGAAATTCAAATTTTTTAGAAACGAGATCTCGTTTAGTAAATGTTACCCCGTTTACCTTTTTTCAAATTCATAGCATATAAATGAATTGATGGAAGGTTTTGTATAAAAAATAATATTTTTTCAAAACGGGACCCTGCTTTGAAATGAGGTCCCGTTTTGTTTTTCAAAACGGGACCCCATTTTGAAACAGGATCTTGTTTCATTTTTCAAAATGAGACCCCATTTTAAAACAGGTCCCCGTTTCTAAAATTTTAGGCTCGGGACCCCGAAGCTAAACGAGACCCCGTTCATTCTAAGTGGGAACCCGTTTCGTTGAGTGCGATTTTCCAAATTTGGCTAAGTATGAAAGTTTCTAGTGAAGTGGACTCATCTTCTTGCTTCAACCCTTCAATCTCTTGCTTGTAGATCTCCAACACCAAGTCTTGAATGGGTTCTTGAATTTGGAATAGGCTTGGAAGAAGGTGGAAGGAGAGATCACCAAAAGGGCACTATGTAGCTTGAATCCTTCAATGGCCTCCAATGGATCTCCTTCATGAAAATGGATGCTTGAATGGATGAATGCTTGCTTGAAATCTTTCTCCTTAGCTTGCTTGAACTTCACTTGAAGATAGTTTGAGAATGCTTGATCACAATTAGAAGACTTTTCACATTGGGAGACTTAGAGTAAAAGAGAGGAGAAGGCTCCCTTTTATATGAAACTAGGGAACAATCTTCTAATGAGGCCAACATAGGATAATTAAGTTCCCATTAAATCCTTTACCCCTAGGACAGGACCTATATTAAATATAATTTAGGAATCGACGCTTCGGAACCCATAACAGCCGACCTGGAAGTGGGAAAACACTTTTTGCAAAGACCAACATCCAGAAATTGTGAGACCCTGGGATCTGAGCCCTGGGTCAAGGTCGAGGTTGACCTTGACCTAGGTCAGGTTCAAGGTCAACATAGACCTAAAAGGTTGACCCTAACCTTAAATCCTAGAATCACCAGTTTGTAGTCCAGAATGCAGAAACCAGGCTAAAAAGGAGTGGAAAGAAGGACAAAACAGGAAGCCATGTCAAGATCAGGAACCCATTCAAGGCACTTGTCATGACCCCAAACCACTTACTCGAAAGGCTAAACAAGTCTTCAATGGAAGTGCTTCCATTTTTTGACTATACATATTTTTATTTGCTTTATTAAGTACCTTTCTTATTATATTTGATTTTCTTTTATAATTTCCATCTTATTTTGTTCTATAAATAGATTAATTATCTAGGTTCATAATTTATTTGAATTTGTTCATTTTTATTTAACTATACTATAATTTAGTTTAATTACTTTGCAATATGTTTACTTATACATATTCTGATTGAAGCCAAGATTATATGTTATAAGACCACATTATATTAACTTTAATTCATATAATATATTGTCTAAAATTTATATTCCATAATTTTTACACAAAAACCCTATCTCTAGGTATTCATTATGTTCTGTCGATCATCTACCAAGTATAGAATAGACATTGCACTGAAATCCAGCTAAAAGAGTGACTATGAAAATATACAGTTAATAGCATTTACAACTAAGAAAGAGGATGAAGCAATATAGGAAAAACTAAAACAGACTAAATGAGGCTTACCAAAAGAAAACTAGCATGGTTCTGCGACCAGCTATACATAAATAAGTATACATACATGACATAAACCTAAAACAACCATATCATCCAGGACACAAAGGATAATACCAGAGGGCAAAATGACCTTGAATACTCCTAGCTATGAGGCTCAATGACTATGATATCCTCATCGGATTTAGAGTCAAGATCTCTGAGAGCTTCCTTTGTGTCGATCCTAGGGCATTTGATGGGCTTTGGCTTGGTAGCTTTGCAAAGAAAAGGAAGTCAAACCGCATACTGACTTCAATCATGATACTCCATGATTTTAGTAGCCTTTGTCCCCACAAAGTTGAAGAATACCTCAGCCCATTTGTTGTTGTCTTCAATTATGTTATGCCATCTTAAGAGGAAATATAAATATCTAACCATCTCAGGCTATAGTTTCTCAAAGGTCACTTCATCCTTAATGTACAAAATTGGCCTTTTAGGAACATTTAGGAATTTTAGGCTACCCACGGGCCAAGTCATATAATCTTTAGGATGGGGAATTTCCATTCGGTTGTTTATGCTCTCCAGCACATTATCAAGACCTTTTAACCAAGTATCATCAAACAGGGCAATGCACAAATTTTTAATATGCCAGTATTTGATTTTTTCCCGAAAGGGCACAACAATGAAAATGCCTATCACATCTCCATTGGTGCGCCAACTGCTACTGTAATACATGTCTCTTTCCCTAGTGATTTTCTTGACTGCCAATCTGGATATGTCATCAATCTTCTTTAAGATGCTCCCCCAACGTTCTAGTTTAATATGCCCTACAAAAGCCATTGTACATTCTTTGTACTTGTGAAACAGAGAGATAACCATCTCCATGGTAATGAGAACTAGTTTGGAGAGGAGGGAAGAGGATTGTTGTAATTGGGTATCCTAATTGATCACAAAACAGAACAAAGTATACTTAGAAGCTAAGGCTAAAGAATCTGAGAGTTTTTTGGATGGTGCAAGATGGTTCTAGAGATTTCTCTAGGTGGAGATTTAATGATGAAAGCCTAAAATGATCGGTTGGCATGGTGACTTCAAGGATCATGAAGTCACGAAGAAGTTTCCAGATGGTGTATTTGGGAGGAAGATATGGCTAAATTTTGGAAAAGGTTCAAGGAGTCATAGTAAATATAATCTAATGTTAATGTTATTGAAAGTTATCTAATAGTTTGGTTTGATTTTTGTGTGAATATTAAGACCTATTAGTTATTTAAATTTTACCTAAAGTAATATCTTTCTATAAATATATTCCTAAAGTTCTTAAGATATCTCTGATTTTGTTTGACATGTGTAGGCGACCTTGAGGGAATAGATTGTCTATATGATGGAATAAAAGGACTAGAATTATTTCTTCAGGCTTTTAAGTTTTTATTATATATAGTTTAACAACGAAAACAGAGGATGTCATAGATCTTATCATAAATACTTAGCTTAAATCTGGATTAGCCAAAGTTAAATCTTCCCCTTCAACACCTCTATTAGCCAAGACATTTACCTCTTTATTACCTTCTCAAAAAATATACTCAATTATAGTTTCCTAGAACTTATCCACAAGATCGATTACTTCTTCAAGATTTGAGTTTAAGATCTAGTTTGGCATGCTTCTTTTTCTTAGTGCATTGAGGATTATTTGGGAATCCCCTTCAATGATTAAATTCTGCACCCCTTCCTTTAGGCACAATTTCAAACCTTCATGAAGTGCATCTAGTTCTTCTAGGTTATTAGAAGAAATTCCTAATGGCATAGCCCTTTTTACCAACTATTCTCCATATTCATTTCACATTATGCATTCCAGACTAGCTTTCCCTAGATTACCTTGTGGTGCACCATCGAAATTCAATTTCATCCATCCACTTGGTGGAGGCTCCTATTTGCATAGGGATCTGGCTAACTTATTAGCTTTGGAGAAAAACATCTGGGGGATGATTAAGCTATTCCATTTTTTTCTCATTTCAGAATCCCAATTAGAAAATGAACCTTATTCTTTGTGGGTATTCCTTAAGTAGTTATTAATGACTTCTGTAATGCTAGCTTCTATATTGTTGATCAGTGACTCTTTGTCCATTTTGATTTCTGAGAAGATTCTTCTATTCATTTCTTTCCAAATTTCCCATAAGAGTATAGACAGAGCAATTCTCCAGATCTTGCTATAAACTTTGGAACCATTTTGAGGCCAACAACATAGATAGTTACTAAGGTTTTCAGTGAAGGTTGAAGACCAATTTAGCTTGTTGCATAGCCATTTCCAATAATTTTTGTAGAAAGGGAAGTCATATAATAGGTGTCCTGCGGTTTTAGATTCCTTTTTGCATAAGACGCATACTAAAGGTCCTTCAAAGCCTAATTTAGTGAATCTATCAGATGTTAATATCCTATCTTGCAAAGCAGCCCATAAGAAAACCCCTTCCTTGGGTAGGTATGATGGGTCCCAACATAGATTAAGGGGGATATCCTTTTTAACCCACCCTTGAGAGTTTATGATTGTTTCATAACCTTTATTGACACTATATTTACCATTTTTTGAAGCACCCCATATGAGTCTATCATTCCTAGCTTTATGATTTACTTTTCTGGTTTCCAAAAAATTCTCAAATTCTTTTTGTTCCTCCTGAGATAAGGTAGTATTCATTTTTGATTTCCATTGCCACCCTTCCCGAGTATCCATAATATAGTCCTTAAAGTGATGGCCCCAAAGCTGAATAAGGGTAATCTTGATGTTGATATGAAGATTAGCTTTATCTGGGGATGAGAGTCCATCCCAAGAGTCTACCCAAAAAAGAGCCTCTTGTCCATTTCCTATGTCCCACGTAAGATTTTTTAATATTAATTCTCTATTTTGCATCATAAAATTCTAGATTTTAGAGCCTTTGGGTGGGTTTTTAGTTTGGAAGAGAGTGATTGGTACCGAACTACTTAAGTATTTACGGTATAACATTTTGGCCCATTTGCTATCATTTTCCTGATACATCCTCCATACTAATTTAGCTCCTAGAGCCTCATTTTGCCAATTTAATTTTTTAATTCCTAATCCACCAAATTCTTTGGGTTTACAAATTTGATCCCATTTTATCATAGCCAGTTTCTTTTTGTCTTATGTGCCTTTCCAAAAGAAGTTTCTTATTTTTTTATTTAATTGGTTTCTAGCACCTTTAGGGAGGGGAAGACAAGACATATGGAATGTGGGGATAGCTGAGAGTACAACTTTGATCATTGTGGTTCTACCTTCTTTATTAGATACTTCCCCTTCCAGCTTTCCATTTTCATGTCTATTTTAGCTGTAATTGAATTCCCAGTTTTGCTTCTTTTTAGACCTTTTTTCCAAATGAATACCAAGGTATTTACATGAAAATTCCCCTTTATTAAAACCCATAATGTTGCAAATATCTCTTTCTATGTTTGGATGGGTATTAAGGAAAAATATTTTAGATTTCTCAGAATTTACTTCTTGGCCAGATGCTTTCTAATATGTTTTGATGATATCCTTGAATTGGTGTGCTTAATTCCTTGAAGGTTCTCCTGGTAGGATTGTATCATCCGCAAATTATTGGTGAGTAATATTTTCTACATCATCAGTCACTTTTACATGTTTGATTTTTCCTTTTGTTTGTGCCATCTTTATTGTCTTTCCAAATGCTTCAGCCATTATTATGAAAAGGAATGGTGATATGGGATCCCCTTTCCTGATTCCTCTAGATGTATCAGAGTAACCTTTGGGTGTCCCATTTATTAATGCTAAAAATTTTGGTGTCAAAATACAATTATGGATTAAATTAACCATTGATGAGAAAAATGAAATGCTCGCATTGTTTTACGTAAGAATCTCCAATCTACCTTGTCATAAGCTTTACAAATATCTAATTTCATCAACATACAAGGGTCTTTGTTTGTTTGGGCTAAATGGATTAATTCTTTTATAATGATTATTCCATCGTATATTGATTTGTTCAGGACAAAGGCCATTTGTTCTTCTGAGATAAGTTTGTGTATTACCTTTTTAAGTCTCTTTGCAAGGGCTTTGGAGAGAATATTATAGATGGTTTTACAAAGTGCAATTGGTCTAAAGTTGCCAGGAGAATCAGAGTTTAATTTTTTTGGTATTAGTGCAAGGAAGGTATTATTGATTTCTTCTAGAAGTGATCCTGAATTCCTGGTTGCATCTATTGCTTCCCATAATTCTTTTCTAGTGATGTCCCATCATTTTTGGAAGAAAAAAGACTGGAAGCCATCTAGCCTAGGGGATTTCTCAGGATTGAGTGAAAAGAGAGTCTCTTTTATCTCATCTATTGAAAATCTATTATTGAGGTATTTATAATCTTCGCTAGTTATTATTCTAGGAATTGATATAAGCATTTTATTTTGAGCATCAAGGTCAGAGTATTCATAATTGTTTAGAATATCTGAGTAATAATTGACAAAAATTTCAGCAATTTGATTTGGATTTTCAGTCCCTATTCCCATATTATCACGAATTTTGGTAATTCTATTTATGTTTCGCCTGTTTAATGTACTAGTATGAAAGAATTGTGTTTCTATCTCCTGCATTTAGCCAAGTCTCTCTTGAATTTTATTTCCAGTATACTTCTTCTTTAGCCAAAATAGATTCTTGCTTATTTAGTAATTCTTTTTCTTTAAGAAAATATTCATCGTTCATGCCTTTTTCTATAACTTTTTTTATTTAAATTTTAATTTCTTCCTCGTTTTCTATCTTTTCTTTAAATTTATTTATTTATTTTTTATTGTTCCATTTGATTATTTTTTCTTTTAGCGCTTTGAATTTTGCCACAAAATAGAACATTTTAGAATCTTCAAAATCCTCTTATTTCCACCATTGTTAAACTTTTTCTAGGAAGTTGTCTTCTAGAAAGCACATGTATTCACCTTTAAAGGGACATCTAATTCATTTCTGTTGTTCCAGTATTTCTAACTGTATAGGGAAATGATATGATCCTGCAAAAGGTAATATTATAGAATTTATTGAAAGATTAATAGTACCAAGGTCACCTCTGAATAAAAACCTGTCTAGTCTTTCTGCAATATTGCAAAGCCTTTCCTTCTGTTATTCTAGGTATAAACTCCATTAGATGTAGGGATATCCAAGAATGAATTTATCATAAACCAGTTCTTAAAGTCCAACATGACTTGTGTTTTTGTTTGTAATCCTCCAGATTTTTCCTGAAGGGTTAATGTATCGTCTTAAAATGTAATCACTTTCATGTTAAGAATGTTTAGCCCTGTTTAGGGGGTGTTTTGGGCCATCATCATGTTGTTCTCCAATTTCTAACCCTTTTCCAGCTTCTGTGCTTGTTTAAGACCCTGATTGGGCCTCTCTAGGCACTATTTTTCCCACTTGGCACATGTTCCAGGGGCCCTGACCCCCTTGGTCAAGGTCGACCTCAACCTTGACCTAGGTCAAGGTCAAACTCGACCCTGACCTAGGTCAGGTTCAACCTCAACCTTGACCTAGGTCCCTCTTTTCAATTGGAAAGTTTGTCGGCTATGGGGGGAAACTCAAAAGTTCATTTCCCCACTTCCGGGTCGGCTGTTTCAGGTTCCAAAGTAACAAATATTAAAAGGATATTTAATATAGGTCCACTTCTAGGGGTAAAGGCCTAATTGGAATTTAATTCTCCTATGTCAACCTCTCTAGAAGATTGTGCCCTATATTTGTATTTAAGGAAGCCCTCTCTTATCATTTTCAATAATAATCATCTACTTGGAGAAAAGTACATCATCGTCTACTTTCAAGCATCCGTTGTTCCACATGTTCAATGAAGGTTGTTAATTCTTCTTCTTAATCATTTAAAGTAATCCATTGAAGATCAAGGATTCAAGCATTCAAGCCTTTGAAGGGATTTGGTTCAAGCATTCAAGATCCATCATTCAAACTCTAGATCTATCCATCATGGTGGTGTGATCTTCCTTTAAGATCCTTTGTGCATCCTCAAGATTCATTCATTCTTCCTTCAAGGTGGATTCCAAGCATACGACCATGAAGGTTTTGATTTACATTTATGGTTTTTAATATTGATTCTAAGATTTCATATTAACATACTTGTTTACATTTGAAATAAAATTGCATATCTATTAAATATCATAGCTTCATTGTTAGATCTACTCCTACTACTTTCTAGCATTCTGAAAATTCAATTATACTTTAAGGTTGATTCCAAAACTGGGGTTTGACTAAGGCAAACCCCTCCCCCAACAAACAAAACCATTTTCTTGTAGGTACAGGTATAGGATAACAAATCTCAGACCAGATTTGGATACCCTTTTTGGCTAACTTTCGGGATTCGTGTACAGAATTTCCATTGGAGCTATGCAAGTCAAGGTCAACCTAAAGGGATCAAGGTCGACCTACATTTGGGTCAAGGTCAACCTGACACAGATCTAAAAAATATTTCTGGGTTTTCTCCGTCTTTGTGTTTCTATTCCAGATCTGATTACAGAATTTTCAGAATCCTGATACAGACACCAGAAAAAAACTATTTCTAGATCTGCTACATTCCAAGGTAATTGTTAATTTCAATTAAGGTTTAAGCAATTAAGATCTATTGTTTTACTATATAATTAAAAAAATTTCTCCCTCTTTCCCTCTTTATCCATAACAAGTTGATTCCTTTTTGTATTGATCGTCTCCTTTTCAATTAATCAAGTGGGATCTCCTTATCTTGGATTAGGAGCCAACATCCACATAACACACCCACAACACAACAATTATATAAAAATATATAAACACAATTTATATATTTTTATATCCTACATTTTGGTGAACCCGCGATAGACAACTCTTTCTTTTTGGTGTTAGATGCTTTG